>JAQPZY010001605.1:4552500-4802500 GCA_029931535.1 Margaritifera margaritifera | reverse complement strand
GCATTGGGGACAATGACCACATCACAACGATGATAATGGTAATGATGAGGGGAGGAATGATTAGAACTAAAGTGCAAGAAGAAGAAGTAATTAGATAAAAGGAATACAAATATAGTATCAGTAAAGGCATCTTATTATTCATCCGTTTATCAATGCATTCCTTCATCTATCAATCCATCCTGCCTCGTTTTTATCTCCTCTGTACAACGTCATTTTTGTTCACTTAATCTTTCGCTCTAGTGGCCTCAAGTATACAATTATGCTATGTATTATAGCCGCTATTGTTCTTAATAATCTTGATTGAATTGACTGATTGATTTATCCATTCGTTATATATTTATTGCTGTTTTTCTTTCTTTGATATATTTTTCTGAACTTACCTTAATATGACCAGCTTCATATTCATATGGATATCGGCAGTCAATGATTGTACAGCTCTCCACTTGATCAGTATATCTTCCATTCAGAACGTCTGCAACCTACAAGAATGGGTGGTCAATTAGTAATATTCATGTAGATACTGGCAGTCCATGATTGTACAGCTTTATATCTGATCAGTATATCTTCCCTTCAGAACGTTTGCAAGCTACAACAATGGATGGTTAATTAGTAAAAACATTTCTTTCAAAACAACAGATCAATGGAATGTTTATCATAACGTCGTAAAAGTCTGGGTTATATCCATGTCACCATGTCAGTGACATCTTTGAATGGGAGTAAAGAAAAATATGAAAAGCATTTGAAGCAGGCAAAATTCTCAGTGGATAGAGTTCGCTTATGGCGTATTTGATTACAACTAGTCCGAAATTTACATTTTAAGCCTATTTTGTCTAAGGTAGCTGGGCTCGTGAAACAGTAAATCCGACCTCTAGAGCAGTTTCACGTTAAACTTGCGGTCCAAAATTATCATCATTTATAAATTAGCGATTTTGGTTTCGATGTATTTTAAACTGTACAGATTCAAATATCGGGATTTAAGAAAAGATCTCGGTTTTATTCCATTCAACTATGGCCAAACAAATTTTTATCGATCTGTCCCTGGTCCGCTGTGGACTGGCCCCTATTGTATGTCAACGAGGAGTCGGTGAGAAAGCCAGTCGGTTTCATGTTTGTAAAAAATGGCAAAATTTTATGATTTTGTTCTATTATTATGAATACTCCAGTTGATAATGATTTCTGATCTTGATAATTCTTTCTGATAAGAGAAATGTGAATAATTATGGAATTGTTTGCATGGAAGATACAACCCGTTACAACCATCGTAAAAAGTAACAACATCCGTTATTTAACAAGATATTGTGTGATAAAGAAGATCCAAGTCGTTTAATGTTATTTCTCTGAAAAAGTAAATGTGACGTTAAGAAGAAGGTAATGCAGGAATTAGATAAATAATAACGATAAGAGAGAAACACGGGATGAGGAATAAATATGACAGAATAATGTATTGTTCGTTCATTTGCTTTGTTTAGGAGTGTGTGACCTTTTATTGAGCTTTGTTTGTTTTGTTTTGTTTTTGATTTTACCGTATTTGGTGTAAGTAACTTGAGATCGCTGTGTTTTCCCCGAACAGTTGGCAGGCAGTACGGTTTGGAGCCGTCCGCTATGAACTCTGTTTCCCCACACAACTTGTTCACTGCGTCAACTATTGTAGCCTTTTGACTGTTCTCAGTCACAGAAATCTGCAGAAAATAGGAATTAAATATTCAAAGACACATAAAAACTTGTAACCACTGATTAACTAGCAAACTTTACTCATTACATATGGTGAATTTTCAAATATTCCAGCATTTACCAACAAAATGAACATGCAAGTCACCGATTTTATTAGTAATTTAAATCTCGAGAGTATGTAATAACTTTGACTCATTAACTTGCGCTTCTGGACCTTTTTATATAATGGCATCTAGCTTAATTTTGACGTATCTTATACTTGAACTTTGCGAGACCAGGTATTGCAATGGCCTACAGTCGTACCTTCATAAACTGATCACTTGAACGAGATTGGGTTTGGGTGTTTTATTGTACAACACTTGAACGAGATTGGGTAGGGTGTTTTACTGTACAGTACTTGAACGAGATTGGGTTTGGGTGTTTTACTGTACAGCACTTGAACGAGATTGGGTTTGGGTGTTTTACTGTACAGCTCTTGAATGAGATTGGGTTTGGGTGTTTTACTGTACAGCACTTGAACGAGATTGGGTTTGGGTGTTTTACTGTACAGCTCTTGAATGAGATTGGGTTTGGGTGTTTTACTGTACAGCACTTGAACGAGATTGGGTTTGGGTGTTTTACTGTACAGCACTTGAATGAGATTGGGTTTGGGTGTTTTACTGTACAGCTCTTGAATGAGATTGGGTTTGGGTGTTTTACTGAACAGCAACACTGGCAGGTTATTTAGGGCCGCGGCAGTTCGAATAAAGTGCCTTGCCCAAGTACAAACCACGGTAGCCGACCCAAGCTGATTTGATTGTAGGATTCAAATCCGCACCCTTTCTGTCGAGAATCCAGCATGCTAACCACTGAGCCACAGAGGATATTCCCTCCATTAGTCGCCAGGAGGGGCATATTTTATATTTCTGAAGCCGTAAGAGGGTGGGATCATATGTAAGAGATATGGTCACTTTAAGTCACAAATCCAGTGTAATTCTAGCAGCTGTTACACTGGGGTCAAACAAGTGACCTCGATCAAATATTGGACTGGAAAAACCAAAGTATGAGAAACGTATCAAAGACAACAGTACTGTTTAGGTCGACTCCAAGACATCATTTAGTGTGTGGCATCGTCAGTAAAGACAGACTCGCACATGATTCACAACTTTTCAAGATCTGTGTTTCCACGGAGGTTTTTCTATATAACTAGCGTCCGTACGATGATGTTGTGGTAATTTCGACTGAGCCTACGCTCCCGAAACATAAGTACAAACTTTACCATTTCACACCTTCATTGGATCTCTTGTCATAAAGTATCATATATATATATATATATATGTGTGTGTGTGTGTGTGTGTGTGTGTGTGTGTGTGTGTGTGTGTGTGTGTGTGTGTGTGTGTGTGTGTGTGTGTGTGTGGAACGAGAGCTTTAAAGCGTACCTGTGGTAACGATGTTAAACATATACATACAGGGCATACAGCAAAGTCTACGGAAGCTTCAAACTTGAGAGGTTTTTCTACTGATTCAAAAAAGGCCAACCACGCCATGCCTCATCAACGGTAATATCCTGGATTAGCTCTCTTACTAAGCATATTAACTTTTGTTCACCGTAACATGCAACATCTCAGATAATATGTAAATATGTAAGTTTGGTTCTCACCTGAGAAAAGTGCTTAGTGTCTGGGGTAGTAAATGTTTCTTCACGTAAGCGCTTGGCCCCTGGGGAGATATCGTCTAGGTTATTATCGGGTGGACGTTTGGGTGTGAACAAGGATCTGTTGATATCAAAGGAGTAGAAGCGTCCAAGCGGTCTTCTAACCGGCCTCTTTATCTGAAACTGATCAAAAATATTTTTTTAAAGAGGATCGGTATTGTCAAAGTTTCTAACTTCATGTTTCCTTCCATACTTTATTCAGAAGTAGACATTGGAGATATATTTTTGTAAACAAACGCACAACAGAGTACTGTAAGATAAATCCAAATCTAGGTCTTTACAGTGCTCAGATCTAATCTTTAATATACTTATAAAATTTGCTAAGAAAATGTGAAAAACGCATTCAGTTCATGTGTGCAAAATCCAGTATTTCTTATTATTTCTTCAATAGAGCATGGATGGAAGAATCTTCTGACCGGTACTGAAAGTAAACCATTTTTTTAAAATTATAAATTGCATTAAAAGCGTGATACTGAGACCAGCTTCATATCTGAAGATAATCAAAATTACTAAATTTCATCTCTATACAAAGTACATGTGTTTTACTTAGGTTTGAACCGTTGGTTTGACTAAGCGCTTAAGTCAAGATTCAAAGTGAGTGATTAATCCATAACAATTTGCGAGTGACATCGAAGATTAAACTTTGATGTCTTTAACATTTTCCCTTAGATAAATTACTCAATCAACCGTCATGACTTCTTTCATTATATGAAATTTCAAAAAGAACTACATACTAGTAGTTATATGTGTGCATATTTTCAGAAACACGGTCCAAAAACCTTGTTTTGGTTGGGCAGAGTCTGATGTAAGTTCTGAAGTTGTTTTTCCCCCCCAGAATCCCTAATACACGAGTTCACCTACTTACAGAGATGGACTCAGATATCAAGAACTCTGAGTGACTTCCAGACGAGAATCATCGATCAGGAAGCCACCCGTAAAGTGGACAGCTTCCTGACAAAACTACATACTAATGATCTGAATACCGATATCAAATAAACAGGAACCACAATAAACAATAATCTCTACTAATTGTACCCCAACGATTCTAGCTAGGTAGGTTCTTTTTCTGAGAGAAAAAGGACAATATAGGTTAGCAAAAATTTAAGGTTCTTGCAAGAAAAAAAAAAGGATAAAAGGTAAACACAAATTAAAGTGTGTGATTAAAAAAGGTAAAAGGTAAACACAAATTATAGTGTGTGATAAATAAGGGTAAAAGGTAAACACAAATTATAGTGTGTGATAAATAAGGGTAAAAGGTAAACACAAATTATAGTGTGTGATAAATAAGGGTAAAAGGTAAACACAAATTATAGTGTGTGATAAATAAGGGTAAAAGGTAAACACAAATTATAGTGTGTGATAAACAAGGGTAAAAGGTAAAAACAAATTAAAGTGTGTGATAAATAAGGTAAAACCGTTGAATTTGTTACCACTGGTAAATATAGATTTAATCACAATTTTGCGGTGTAAAACACAATGACAGCAAAGTCAAGTTTTTCATACAACACGAGCAGAATTTATACCTTTCTACATCTCGTTATGCATTGTCCTTTGTGATAGGTTGAATACGCTAACAAGTGCAATATTTCGTCAGTTTTCGTCATCAGTGTTCCTTGAAGAAGACACAAATTAAGAGTGTTGACTGCTGACACTGACATTGAAGACTTTGAAGTCCGATTGGGGACGGGGAAGGGGAGGAGAACCTGTGGAAACATACCTCTTCATGATAAGAATCATCTATGATGCTGAGATCTTCTTCTATGGCCATGGCTAACTTAGAACAGGAATTGGGCAAACCCTGCATGAAATTTTGAAGAAGAAAATGTTTTTTAGTCATTCATTCAGTAAAATCGGAAAAGTGAATATACATTACTTTCTATACATTCCACTTTTCTTCAGGCAATACAACTCTAATAAATAGTTTCATTGTATCGTGATAGTCAGTAATTTTACAATCAATATTTACTTACAAGAGACTTAACAAGCAGCAAATATCCAGTGCCCCATGAGGGTTCAACATATAAATTTAATTGCAATTTAAACAACTACAAAATACATGTTTAATGCTCGTGATATGGATTAAATATATAAGGAAAGAACCGTATCAATTCAATTCAATTTATTCTTATTGCAAAATATATAAGGAAAGAACCGTATCAATTCAATTCAATTTATTCTTATTGCAAAATATATAAGGAAAGAACCGTATCAATTCAATTCAATTTATTCTTACTGCAAAATATATAAGGAAAGAACCGTATCAATTCAATTCAATTTATTCTTATTGCAAAATATATAAGGAAAGAACCGTATCAATTCAATTCAATTTATTCTTATTGCAAAATATATAAGGAAAGAACCGTATCAATTCAATTCAATTTATTCTTATTGCAAAATATATAAGGAAAGAACCGTATCAATTCAATTCAATTTATTCTTATTGCAAAATATATATATGACTGAGTTGAAGACAAATAAATATACACAATAATATTACATTATATTAAAAATAGTTCAGATACTGGTAGGAGAAACAAAAATTACATGGTTTTTACTAAAGATACACTGTAAGTTGGAATTTTTTAAGAAAATTGTTTTATAAAAGGTTATTTGTATGTGTCACATGTGTGATTTTGTGGATAATTGTTTCAAAGAACGGCACATTTTAACGATTGTTCACCCACCCCCTCAGGGTTAAAAGGGGGAGGGGAATAAGTAAACCGGCTTCCAGGAACCTCTCTGATATCAAATTCAAAAAGTAAAATAAAATTAAAAATATATTCGATGATTTCGCATGGAATGCTTAAAAAAAGTATTCCCTTCCTGACCTATTCATGAAATAAATATTTAAATATTTTTTCAAAGGCGCTCACTTTTTTCAGTGAATAAGGAAATAAATGTGTCCATTACAAAAATTGCTTTTGACATTTCTAGTAAACGACTCAAACTCAGTGGTTGGGTGGGGGGGGGGCAATTGCCCCCAGGCGCCAGGCCGGGGGGGGGGGGGCTTCGGAAGCTTTTTTAAAAGCTGTAGATGGGGGGTGGCAACTGACATAAAACTGTTCTCTATGGCAAAGTAGGGGTGCCACTAAAGAACAAAACCCCGGGGCGCCTTGGTAAGGGCACCACTAAAAGTCATTGCTCCCGGGCGCCTCGAACTCTCGGGCCGCCACTGCTCATACTATCCTATAATCATCATATATCTAAACAATGGAGTAGGAGAAAACGGACATTTTACGGCGAACATCTTTTAAGTTACCATTGATTTTTAATGCAAGAATTATCTGAGGATTAAGTTTCATACTTGCCATTCTTACTTTCAGAAAAACACAAACAATGGCAATATAATATTATTTTTTTAAAATTGACAGGTTTATCGTAAATATAAAAAGTGAAATTATAATAAAAGTGGGAAGGACATTAATAACATAATACGAAAATAACCACACCCACAAAAATGAATTGGCGAAATTGATAGATCAATTCGGTAACAAAAAAAAGTTAATACGGATTGAGAGAAGGTAAATTTTCAGCCTCAGCACATCAATTTACTATCACTAGCCTTGTTTGCCTGTAAGGTGAGTGGCTTTATCCAATATATTATTTTCTTACATTGAATGAGAGGTTGGCTGACTTTCCTGGAGAAGTCTTGTAGCTATCTCCCTTGCCTTCAGGCGTCAGGAGAGATTCCAGGTCTTCACTATTTGAACTGCTATCATACTTGGCAGGGGTAGAGCTCGTGCTTGTTACCTGAGAAAAATAATAATAATAATCATACAAACAGGGACTGGAATTGGAAGAATAAGAATAAAAAGAAGAAGAAGAAAAAAGATTGTCTGGGTTTGCTATTTTATTTTAGTCTCAACAACGCACGTTTAGGTCTGTTTGTTCTTGTTATACTCTTTTTAACTATCATAATACTATACCGGTACATGTTAAGCTGTTTCTCTTGATGAAGATTAAGTGATATCATAATTACGACATAAAAATTGCAATATGATAGATTCCTATAGAATGAACCCCTATCTATCTATATAATGTGTAACAAGGGGATAAAGCTGTAACTGAATTTGACTGATAACTCCAACAATACAACAATTCGTCTGATTACATTTTTAAAGTCACTTTCGACGGCAAATTTGTTGTTGTTAAATTTGTTTTCTTATCTTACCGGAAAATAGCATAAATAAAAATTCGTTCAAGACTACTACCATCAACATCTCAAATGGATGCGATCGCAATTTGCTAATCAGATAAACAAAAAATGAACCCACCTTAAAAATTGTTTGCTACAGAGTAGTATTCCTTGTCTACAATCCTTTTGGAATTATAAACCCATTATAAGTATATAACCCATTATTAGTATAAAACCAATTAAAGCATATAACCCATTATAAGTATATAACCCATATTTGTATATAACCCATTATAAGTATATAACCCATTACAAGTATATAACCCATATTTGTATATAACCCATTATAAGTATATAACCCATATTTGCATATAACCCATTATAAGTATATAACCCATTACAAGTATATAACCCATATTTGTATATAACCCATTATTAGTATATAACCAATTAAAGCATATAACCCATATTTGTATATAACCCATTATTAGTATAAAAAACATTATTAGTATATAACCCAATATAAGTATATAACCCATTATTAGTATATAACCCATATTTGTATATAACCCATTACAAGTATATAACCCATTATTAGTATATAACCGATATTTGTACATAACCCATTATTAGTATATAACCCATATTTGTATATAACCCATTACAAGTATATGACCCATTATTAGTATATAACCCATATTTGTATATAACCCATTATTTGTATATAATCCATTATTAGTATATAACCAATTAAAGCATATATCCCATTATAAGTATATAACCCATATTTGTATATAACCCATTACATGTATATAACCCATTACAAGTATATAATCCATTATAAGTATATAACCCATTACAAGTATATAACCCATTATTACTATGTAACCCATAGAAGTATATAACCCTTTATAAGCATATAACCCATAGAAGTATATAACACATTACATGTATATAACCCATTACAATTATATGACCCAATATAAGTATATAACCCATTATAAGTATATAATCCATTACAAGTATATAACCCATAGAAGTATATAACCCATTATAAGTATATAACCCATTATAAATATATAACCCATAGAAGTATATAACCCATTACAAGTATATAATCCATTACAAGTATATAACCCATTACAAGTATATAACCCATTATAAGTATATAACCCATTACAAGTATATAACCCATTACAGGTATATAACCCATTATAAGTATATAACCATTACAAGTATATAATCCATTACAAGTATATAACCCATTACAAGTATATAACCCATTACAAGTATATAACCCATTATAAGTATATAACCCATTACAAGTATATAACCCATTACTATTATATAACCCAATATAAGTATAAATCAATTACAAGTATATAACCCAATATAAGTATATAACCCATTATAAATATATAACCCATAGAAGTATATAACCCATTATAAGTATATAACCCATTACAAGTATATAACCCATTACAAGTATATAACCCATTACAAGTATATAATCCATTACAAGTATATAACCCATAGAAGTATATAACCAATTATAAGTATATAACCCATTACAAGTATATAACCTATTACTATTATATAACCCAATATAAGTATATAACCCATTACAAGTATATAACCCATAGAAGTATATAACCCATTATAAATATATAACCAATTACAAGTATATAACCCATTATACGTATATAACCCATTATAAGTATATAACCCATAGAAGTATATAACCCATTATAAGTATATAACCCATTATAAGTATATAACCCATTATAAGTATATAACCCATTACTATTATATAACCCATTACTATTATATAACCCATATAAGTATATAACCCATAGAAGTATATAACCCATAGAAGTATATAACCCATTATAAGGATATAACCCATTATAAGTATATAACCCATTATAAGTATATAACCCATTACTATTATATAACCCATATAAGTATATAGCCCATTATAAGTATATAACCCATTACTATTATATAACCCATTACTATTATATAACCCATATAAGTATATAACCCATTATAAGTATATAACCCATTACTATTATATAACCCATTATAAGTATATAACCCATAGAAATATATAGCCCATTACAAGTATATAGCCCTTTACAAGTATATAGAACATTACAAGTATATAACCCATTATAAATATATAACCCAATATAAGTATATAATCCATTACAAGTATATAACCCATAGAAGTATATAACCCATTATAGGTAAAAACTCATTACTAGTATATAACCCATTATTAGTATATAACCCATTATTAGTATATAACCCAATATAAGTATATAATCCATTCCAAGTATATAACCCATAGAAGTATATAACCCATTATAGGTAAAACTCATTACTAGTATATAACCCATTACTATTATATAACCCATTATAAGTATATAACCCATAGAAGTATTTTGCCCATTACAAGTATATAGCCCTTTACAAGTATATAGCCCATTACAAGTATATAACCCATTACAAGTATATAGCCCTGTACAAGTATATAGCCCATTACAAGTATATAACCCATTACAAGTATATAACCCATAGAAGTATATAACCCATTATAAGCATATAACCCATTACAAGTATATAGCCCATTACTCTTATATAATCCAATATAAGTATATAATCCATTATTAGTATATAGCCCATTACTATTATATAACCCAATATAAGTATATAATCCATTACAAGTATATAACCCATAGAAGTATATAACCCATTATAGGTAAAAACTCATTACTAGTATATAAAAGCCATTATTAGTATATAATCCATTACTAGTATATAACCCATTATTGGTATATAGCCCATTATAAGTATATAACGAGTTCTAAGTATAAAACCAATTATAAACATACAACCCATTATTAGTATATAACAAATTATTATTATTTAACCCAAGTATAACCATATTACACATTAAAAGTATTTATATGTCTGATGACGGTTTTATCAAGTGTATGAAGCTCTATTTGGTTTCAATTATGCTTTGTCTTTGCCTATGCTCTATACACAGTTCATGTACTCCATGTGCGTTTGCAGAAAATCGTGGACGGTTCTAGATTCTGGAAGACCATGAGCCAAATAATAACATATCGTCTATACTCGCGTATAAGTCCGACCCAACTGCAAGCAGCAGACCCAGAACTGCGTCGCATAATGTGCCGGAAGATCAGGATCAGTGTTGCTTGTTGTTGGGTCCGACTAATATACGAGTGCATACGGCGCCTCTCTCGGGAATTAAAATACATGGTTACTTCTAAAACTTAATTTTTTCATATATAACATAGTCATTAAGTTATAACTTATAACAAGAATTTTTTTATAACGGGTTTTGAGTTTAAAAGGGGTGGTTCGTTTAGCATAAATTGACTAGATTATTCGTTATATATATATATATATATATATATATATATATATATATATATATATATATATATACTCACACACTGAAAAATGTACAAGTAGGTAATAATTAATTTTCTTTAGTAGAGAAAGATTTGAACTATAACAAAAAGCAAATTGGAACAAATTCTTCTCCATTTACAAATAGCCTTCAAAGTAGGTCAGGGTCAGAAGAAAAATAAATGGTTATTTTCGACAAATTTAGAACATTCAGAGCTTTCGTTAATACATATTTTTATTGACAACCTTTTCCACATTCCAATATGATGTTTTAAAATGTCCGTATATTCAACATAGTAAAAATCTTTTTGGTTCTTAACTGAAGCGTTGACCAAACATAGGAACAAAATGGTCATCCCCCCCCCCCAACATTTTTGAGGGGTTGTTTTATAGGCAAAAGTGGGGTTTTGAAATACTTTTTTTTAGCACGACTAGTGTGTTATATTAGTTTTTTTAGCACGACTAGTGTGTTATATTAGTTAATAAGGCCATAACATATTTGTTTTTAGATATTAAATCATGTACCACCCCACCCCATAACCACGCCGACTCCTATCTCAACATCCCTGTTCCATTAACACATTGTGTATTCAGTTCTCGATGTAATAAAGTGGTAATAGATATGTGAAATATAACGAATTCATTCAATTTAGAAATTTACAGTTATGTTATAATTGTGCAAAATACAACCAAAGCACAGCTATTGAGCTGCTACTTGTGCATTAGCAATAAATACTTTCTTAACAGAAGTATAACTGCTGAATTAAGCAGCATCCAAATTGAAGATTTTTTTATAGAAAGATTAACTTAAATGAAAGGACTATATTAAATAACATGGTTTAATTAAAGATAAATGGAAGTTGTAGATATATTAATATAAAGACCTGAGAGTTAGGGTAATTACATTTGACCCCGTACATTTCATGTAAAAGGACTTTCATCCAACTGTAAAGTTCACTGTCATAACCACCATTATTACATCTACAAAACATGAAGAGATCCTGAAGTGGGCCATAAAAGCCTATATACCGTATACTCGCGTATAACCTGGATCCAAATGCAAACAACATATACCCTGATCTGCCGTCGCATAATGCGCCGGCAGATCAGGGTCTCTGTTGTTTGTTGTACTGATTAGTCATTACAAACTGCATAGACCCAGATCTGCCGTCATCATCATCATCATCTCAGAAAATGGATAAAGTCATCCATGTCATACTTTATCCTTGACACCGTCCTTTTAGATCACATCGGTAAAAGTACAATCGTAACAAATCCGTGCTTCAAATGAAAGAAATAAACGGTGGTCTACGTACCGGTGAATCTTCGTCTTGAAACAAACGTAGTCTGAAAAATGAACAAACAAACAGAAATGTAGACAGAATACAACATGGAACAAATTTTGAAATAAAATGGGCATATTTATTTGTGAAATTACATATGAAGAAAAAAAATTCGAGGAGAACAACTTGAATATAGCAAAATGAGAGGATGTGGAGAGTGACACTCAGAAGGATCTACAAACAAGCAAATAGAATAACGGGGAGAAGAACAAATACTTAAAACATGACGAACAGACGGACGGATTGATAGATAGAAAAACTTTTAAACCTTGTCAAATGCATATGGATAGATCGTAAACCTTATCAAATGCATACGGATAGATCGTAAACATTGTCAAGTGCATATGGATAGATCGTAAACTTTGTCAAATGATTAAGGATATATCGTAAACTTTGTCAGATGCATATGGATAGATCGTAAACTTTGTCAGATGCATACTCTAAAAGCCAAATATTAAAATAAAGCATCATATAAACAATACCTACTATTAAACATCCGTATATAATGTCTAATATAACAAATTTATATTACTGTCATTCAGCCTGAAATGTCGAGTATACAATTCTCTCTTTGCATTGAAAAATATTGTAAAAAAAAACAGAATGAATGTTGTGTGTATAAGTATAACAACAAATACAACAAACATGGTGGTTCTGAACACTGTTGGGTTTACTTTGAGAATGCAGAATAAAGCCATACACCGTAATTAAGATAGTGGCCAACAAGGTCAAATATATTTGTACGGGGTCTTGTAAAACTACCTTCTCAGTAGTAATCACCGTTTACATAGCTAGCCACATTTTTTTTTTTTTTTTTTTGGCTTCTGACTATACTGTTTCCGTTAAAAATTGGTTATTTACTTTGTTGTAATTTCAGTTGGACACTTTCCATAAGAGAGAGAGAGAGAGAGAGAGAGAGAGAGAGAGAGAGAGAGAGAGAGAGAAACGCTAGATGCTGGAAACAGATCTTTTAAAATTTTTATTTAAGTGACGACTTTTTAAAAAAATAATTAATTACGACTGATGATGAAATTTGAGTATGTCCCTCTTGTTTCTTGTTTACCTCGATTCAATCCAGAATCAGGTGTAATAAAACGAGAATACTGTATCTAAGAAAAACTTAAACTCAAAAATAGAAACTGAAAGGTGGTGTTAATACGGCCTAGGTATTGATTATCAACTTAAACTCAAAAATAGAAACTGAAAGGTGGTGTTAATACGGCCTAGGTATTGATTATCAAGTAAAGTACACATAAAAAATAAGCATGCATTTGAATATGTTGCACCTAACACAGGACATAAGAAGACAGTAATCCAAACAATCCAGTGGGAAAAAAATAGAGAAGCATTTACTTTTGATACTGTTGTTGCAGCTGCTGGTATAGCAACTTACCAGCAAACAAAACCTTCTTTGCCAGCCTTGAACCGCGAAAGAAAATAAAGCCGGTACGAATTAGATGTGATCAGAAAAACGACAACTACATTGGCGCCGACGCCGATGGGGTGTGTGTGTGTGTGTGTGTGTCGGGGGGGGGGGTGATAGTGGTGATGTAGGAGATGATGAGGGTAGGCCCACAGTGGTTAGTGCTGATAAATCTATTTTAGTGCCTTTTCAAATATGGAAGGCAGTAGACTCATATAACTAGACTTGGACTTTTTTTCTCTAACCAGCATGAAATCAGATGAAAACCGGATACAGTACAAGAGGAGGGTATCAGATGAAAACCGGCTATAGTACTAGAGCATGATATCGGATAAAAGTCGGTACATTACTAGCTTATTGTATAAAACACTACAGAATGAGCTAACAAAGATACTAATAGAGGTTTGGTAATGCTGCTGCTGCTGCTGCTGATGATGATGATGATGACGATGATGATGTGGTGGTGTTGGTGGTGGTGGTGATTTCATAATAATAATAAATATGATAAAAACTTACCTTGTCATTCTTTCCTGGCTGTATATGTTTTTATCACTCATATAAACTTGTCATCAGCTATTTAAACAAATTAGATTCATCAAATTTACACTTCGTATATAATGCTTGTCAAGAATCTGTGTTGCATGGTTCGCTGTTTCCTTATGAATGATCACAGACCCATTCTGGCAGTACGTTATATTGAACTGTTGTGGTCTGAGTGTTTATTTAGCAATGACTTCCAGAGTGAGTCTTTAATCCCGTTAGTACCATTGAGAATGTGAGAACCAGATGTCACGTCGGCCGTCTAATCAAGGGGTCAGTAGACCGATATTAGGGACCAATCAATAACCCGACATGCGACTGGGTCAGAGGGTAAACAGTCATTTATCAGCTGTGGCAATAAAGCATATATATATTTATCTAAAGCCAAAAAATGCATGCCGATTGGTGTACACAAGCTCAGGTATATGTATAAACAATTAAGGTCCATATGATGGGGTACTATTTGCATGATGAAATATATTAGCTTAAAAAAGAGACGTCAATAAATAAATAAATACATAACATACATACATACATACATACATACATACATACATACATACATACATACATACATACATACATACATACATACATACATACATACATACATACATACATACATACATACATACATACATACATACAAACAAATAGAGAACTCATACATTTATGATTTTTACATATATCATTTAAAACTGCAAGAATGCAATTTTTGTTGAGAAAATTAACAGAATCTAAATATCCACTAAAAGGGTGTCTGAAATGACAAATTTCTTAATCTACTGGCCAATTAACGAATTAGTTTTATTTTAAATATTGTATGACAGGATGAGAAAGTAAATAGGAAAGTAGACCTAGATAGAGGGATTACAAGGTGCCTGTCTGTTTGTGGTCAGTGGTTAAAGGAGTAACATTATTATTATTATTATTATTATTATTATTATTATTATTATTATTATTATTTTATATTAGTATTATTTATTTATTTATTTATTTATTTATTTATTTATTTATTTATTTATTTATTTATTTATTTATTTATTTTATTATTATTATTATTATTATTATTATTATTATTATTATTATTATTATTATCGTTGTTATTTTATTGTTGGTACATACATGATATCAAGTGAATTTTACTAAGCACTGAATGGTTGTTTTGTAAAACTAACAAAATAAATGCAGCTAAAACGGACAAATAAATTTATTGCATAATAACTAAAAGTACTTACCTATATGATGCCATTTCCAAAGTAATCAGAAATTGGTCCCAGGTCTGAAACACAAGGATTTATTGTAGGAGAGAAACCCAACACATTAAGTGAGAAAAGAAAGACTAAGCAAATATAAAGGATTATGGGTAATCCCTTTACCCGATAAGCACTGCTTCTGATTAAGAGCTGATATAAGGAAAGTAGTTGTCATATTCATATAATGCTCAGTGGTCCCGTTAATAACATTGTAATGCTCTCTTTGTTTCCTATCCTCAAATCCTATATTGTTGAGTGGTTGACTTGCTCGTCTCACATTTGGTTCTCCATGAATGTGAGAAAGGCGGCATCCACAGGAAGATAGTATTCAGGGGAAAGCCCAATTTTCATCATGATTGGTTTTCAATGTATGTACGATGAGATACTTTACTCTTGCTTTGAGATGGTGACATGAAACAATATCTATATTAAAATTCTCTAACCTGTGTGATAATATTATTTATTTCGTATTTAAAAAATTCTGCTAATGTTATCAAGCATTCTCCTGTAGGATCCAGGAATAGCACTTACCGCTCTGTCTGGTGTATATTTGCAATCCCCTCCCCTCTTCTCTCTCTCTCTCTCTCTCTCTCTCTCTCTCTCTCTCTCTCTCTATGTATATATATATATATATATATATATATATATATATATATATATATATATATATATATATATATATAAATGAACGGGGAAAATATGATTAATATTATTATTATCATTATTATTATTATTATTTTCCACGAGCAGTTTAAAAATATGTGTCATTATTTAATATTTCTGCTGTTGGCTTTACTGGCCTCTATGTCTAGCTTATCTCTGTACCTACGCATCTATCTATCTGTTAAACGGACAGAAAGTCACAGGACAAAAAGTCACAAACACACATAGGATAGAAAGTCACAGGACAAAAGGTCACAACTTGAATTATCATAATGATAGTGGACATGTAAGGTCACATTCTATAATTGTTACTATTAATGATTACAATAAATTGATGGCTTCACGGGAAAAGGGAAATAAATGAAAATTGTTTAGTAACTGAAGTCTTAAAAGAAAATTGTAAATAAATATATAACACTGAGATCACTGAGGTTTAAACAAGGTAGTTTTACTAAGAATTTACAAGTAAAAGTTTGGTTTCAATCTCTTATTACTTTATAAAAGTATGTACATAAAATGAAACCCTTTTAAGACTTTATTAAGCATTTAAATTAAATCATTCATGAACTTTTGCATTAGTAGTGACAGTTACAACAATTTAATTATTTGGTTAGTACTGTTTATACTTTATTTTCTATGTTAATATCTCAATGAAGAAGTTGGAATTAATTAAGTTGCTTGATATAAAAACCTTAAAAAATTTCAAAATTCAATGTGTGACTTTATGTCTTGTGACGTTTTGTCCTACACGTCTCTCATAATAGTGAAAATTCAAATTGCGACTTTCTGTCCTGTGATTTTATTCCTACTATCTATCTATAAATTTTTATATCAAGTGGTATACATAGTATCCCTTCATACATACGTTGGTAAAAATGTACATGTATATCTAAAACTTCCTGATTTTTTATTTCTTTAAATAACTTCACTTTTGTTGCAAAGTCGAATTTTGTATTTGTCTGGTTTCAAGAAATATTTTCTAGTTAAATGTTAAAATAATTATACTTTCTGTCAATGTGAAATTCGCACTTCCCAAGCGGCCCCTCAATTAGATTAACAAAAGTGTTATCAAAAGACAAAGTGTCTTGCTTGAATGTACCGAACAACTGAAGCTTATGGCATCTTTAGGTATACAACAGCGAACCATATAGCAAACAGATAATGAGAAAACTGTAGTTTGCAAACGAATGCTACAAGTGTGACGGAAATAGGGGGCCGGAAATTATCACCCGTCCTAATGGAAATTTCGCTTGAAATGGCTGTCAAAACACGCAGGAGAGATCAGACGTGTTAGATAAGTACAGGATACGAGTACAGAAGTGTGTATATATTGTTGATAAGATTGGGTAGAAATTGTTATTATCGGCACCCAAGGTGTGAACATTTTTGTCTGTTTGCCACCTGTTACTTGTCGCTCATTCAGGTGAATAATCACCATTTTCAAAATAAAACGAAGGAGGAAGTAAATGTATGGAGCATAGTTTTAAATGATTACAAATAGAGGAAGTTATATTAACTATTGATGTATAAATGTTTAGGAAAAGAAAGGAAAATCAAGAGGAAATGTCACATTACTATGTAATTGCATCGACTCGTCTCCCATCAATCTGAAAAACTGTTAGTAATGCATATATTTTCCGCTAAATCAAAGACAGAAATACGCATGAGCAAAATTGACAAAAATTTGGTGCAATTTGCAATTAATATTTAGTACTGCCAATTCTATTTAAATATATGGGATATACGTGAATCGCTTGATAAGTATTGTACCCGTTAAACATGAAATATTATTGCTCGAGATAAGGTAAACAAAATAAAAAAACAATTATTGATGATGACGATGACGACAATACGATATAAAAACATTTCATTGCGCTCCATTTTGTCCAGCCCATCAGTCTGTGCCTATTAAGTATATATCGAGGTATAGGATTGGGATATCTGAATCCTGAGTTATCATCCAAAGGCCACATTTACAACTCCCTTGCTCCACCCTCTGGGGTAGATAAAAAAATCTAAAACAGTTGTGTACATCCAAAAACCACTCTCAATCATATCGCAAGGTTTCAAGTCACTATCTTGAACGGTGTAGTAGGAGTTGTAGTACAAACATACCACTGCAATTACAATAGATTTGATACACAAATATATAGATGCAAATGTGTTCCCAAAATTATAAAACCATTGTGTACATCTACTAGCCAGCCCAAATTATATCCAAAAGCTTCACGTCTCAATCTGGAACAATACAGGACGAGTTGTAAGAACGCATGAAGGTACGCACGTCCGGAACAGCAGTATCAAACAGTAAATTTCATCGGAACCATTTTTGAACATTTTAAAAGTGTTATCAGTACCAGTAAAGGAGATTATAAAGAAAAAACAAAAATAATTTATTTCAAGAGGCAATTAAATAAATTAGAGTCATCTATCATGTTTTATATAGAATGTTTGCAATATTTATGTTTCACAATATTTCGCTTAAGGGTGTCAGCAAAATTACAAAAAGAAACTAGTTGCATTTCTTACCACAACTGATGTTAACCTTAAAATTGATATCAATTTTCTGAAGAAAATAAAACACTCTTGAAACTAGATATGTGTCCATGCGACACTGATGATCTTGCAAATTTGTATTGATTCCTTTAGTAGTGCCATACAGAATTATCTCCCCATAGTAGGTATTTTACTCATTCCTACAGTGAAAACATAAAATTTTAACATAATGTTGTGTATATATATATATATATATATATATATATATATATATATATATATATATATATATATATTTGAACTATGTATTAGTAATTGTTTTGTTGTTTTTTTTTGTTTTTTTTTTAAATCATTTTAAGCTTTAAAAATGTTCTTTGAGTTAGATATCAAATGGTAACATGGTTTTTATTTGTCTGAATCTTTTGAGGAGAAGGGAGATAACTAATACAATACACAAATAAGGAACTGAAGGTCAAAATTTTAAGTCACTCACAGGCTATAACTTCATTAAATTTTCTCAAATAATGGTTACAATCGACCTTTATCTCCTCCGCAGCTACTGCGTGGTCATATAAACATATAAATAGATTGTTCTTTCTAGCTGTTTATGTTAGCTGATTCTATCCCTAATGTCTGCTTACCACTTTCAATATATTTTACACGGCTTCTTTATTTACGGTGCAGTTCTATTATTCGGCAGGAAATGAATTTGAGAAACTAAATTGTCTGTCTTTATATACTAAGATAGATTTTGATGGAGTTTATATTGATATATTCATTACCCAATCATCTTTGACTGATGTTTGTATCTCAATCTAAACTCAACAAAAGTATTTTGTTCGGAACATTTAACAATAAACAATTAATTGTTACACTTTCAATAAGTGCCCCGTATTATCCAGGCTTTTATCGCTCCTTCCCTCGATCTGGGCTTTTATTACCTTTCACACATTGTTTCATAAAATCAGTTTCTTTTATGATACATTTCACACCTAATCTTTGATCAGCGATTAAGATAATCGCAACTCTAACAAAATTGGGACTTCCACAGGTTTCCTAAATCTGTTTAGAGCAAGAGAGTCAACAGTTTTAATTAAACCATATAGATAGGGCAATGTGAGATCATAACAGACCAGGTAGATTAAATTGACTATACATGACAATAGTAAATTACACCATGGTTTAATGTGCTATAGAACATTAAACTGTTCACTGCAACAAATGAAATGACATTTATTAGTTTCTTTTATTTTTTCCTATCAACTTCCGGAACTGATATGTAGGTATAACTAGCGTAAAATGTGATTCAAATGCAAATCAATATCCGTATATTAATGTTCTTGTAAACAAGATTTTAACTGCTTTTTGAATAAGATATTTTATTACAGCGGCACAAAATGCTGCGTGTCTCCCTACTTTTTTTTATTTTTTATGCCAAACTTTTTGCAACCAAACTGTATGTGTGTTGAAAATGTCCTTTGGTGACACAGGTAATAGCGAGCTAAGCGCAAATCTTTCCTCTTGCACAAGTAATCAGGTGAGCATGTCATCAAAGTATAATTCTGCAATACCTGTTCGCACTTCATGAAAGAAATATTACGATCATACAGTTCATTGATTATTATTTACCGAAAAAAAGACTGTCCTAATACCAATAGGACCTTCATTTTTTTTACACAGCAAGTGAAGTTGCTGCTTTTATTATTATTATTATTTTTATATTAACCAGTTCAGGTGAGTTTGGAGGTGGAATTTCCAGAAATGGTAGCTTGAACCTACATAGATTCCAACCACCATTTTAATCTATCTTTGGGTGTTAATGACTTCAGATTTATAATTTTATATCTAACATTAGTTTCTTCAAAAGGTTCTAAGACAGATAGATATAGGGTGGACTAACAGACTTGTCAAAATTACTTTTATTTATATGCACAATAACGGGAAAAAATCCGAAAATCAAGGAAATAAGTAGAAGTGGCACATAAAATGGACATACCATTTCATTATATTTTCCTGTAAATCATCCAAGTTTCTATATTTTCAAATACAAGAAATAATTTGAAAAGAAAATTGCACAAAGGATATCAATGCAGGATTTCGAAAGAAATTCCAATATTATACATTTTTTATTATTACCCCCACAACCCACCACCCAAAAAAAACAAACAAACCAACAAAGAACAAACAAATAAACAATCCAAAGTATTCGCCCGCATATTCGATACTATGACAAAAAATCCGTATAATGCAGAAAATCAATACATGTGCTCATTTTTTAGATAGATAGATAGATACAATCATAAAAGTCTGACAACTTTGATTATGTTACAGTTGTCTCCCTCACAATGATCACCGGCATTTATTTATTTATTTACAACCAATTAGCAAATTAGACTTAGCCCTGTTGTTTTCATTAGCTTCAGTTTTGACTATGCTTAATGCCCAATTCTGTTATATAGTGTATTTGGTTTTTGCTACTTTGTTGGTTAATTTGTTCCTTTGTCTGGAACATGGTCCAGGATAATTCATATAATACTAATATTTGTTTGAGAATAATATATTGATATCTTAACTTTTGCAAGAAAAAGAAACTGTAATATTTAAATCAGAACAATGATATCTCTCTCATCGAGCACTATCTGATGATAAATGCGTGAATTATTTAATAATAATAATCATAATAATAATAATAATAATAATAATAATAATAATAATAAATAATACAGATGGAAGCCACCGCATTCTTTTATTACATCTGCTCCCCATGCCGCACCCATGCCCGCACAGGCTCTGCCTGCAGGATCCGACACCTTTGTTGTCATCTATATCTCGTGAAACATCATACCAAATATGATCATTCTCTCTCAACTGGTTGTAGATGGAGTTCGCGTTACTTGATCAGTTGACTGACGACGCACTGACGGACACGTGGACGGACATACATGACACTTAAAAATCTATCCGCCAAAATGCGGATATAATAACCAATTGGTTCAATTAATACGCAATACTAGTATAAGTTCGCTTTAGAGAACATAGAAAACACAACCGCACTACCCTTCCGCAACCGTAGATACATCCGCGAAGTGATATCTATTTACATATCTATTTTCAGATCTCATTGCATTTTCCTTCTTTCTTTTGTTTGCTTTACTTTAAGCAATATGACTGCAAGTAGTGTGCATCAAATTTTAACTTTTCAACGATCAAAAAAGTAATTTCTCTTCAATCCGCGACTTTACATTTGAATTGCGACCCGTATGAAAAGACAGACATTGATTCTTCTTAAAGGCAGGTTAGAAAGCAAACACATTATTAATGTTAACAGTGTATTCAAATTTACATGAAATTTACTTTTTTCAAACCATCATTTATGTATTTTTGCAGGGTGTAATTTTCCTGTCTGGTTTCCACATTCAAAAATTAAAATGACCAGTTATTTCACTTGCTGAGAAATAAACACATTATAGGTGTCAATGGTTGTTTTGTTCTTATGGTAGTGGTGGTGGTCGCGGTCGTCATCTTTGTCAGTAGGGGTATTAATCGACGATAATGATGACGACAACGCGGACAATGATGATTTTGTCATTGGTGGTATTGATAGATGATATAATCCCTCGACTCTTGGCGTAACATAAAAAAACAAACAAATTCTATTTTTTATTTCAAAATATTTATTACAACAGTTTGAAAAGAAAGAGTTGCATAGACTTTCAACTCAAGCAAGCAAATTGACAGTACTTCATACGAATTCATTATATAAAGCATTGACTGTAGTTATTAACTCTTGATTTCATTAAGTTAGATGAATGGTGGGTGATACTCTCTCATACCACTGACTTAAATGCATGCAGGATAGCTTCATTTTACATATAATGGAAACAATAGAAGTAAATATTTCAAAGGAAAAAATAAATGTTTAACTTATGTATTTTCACATCTCAGTTCAATGATTTGAAAATGTCACTTACCTCTGTTTTGCCCCTTAGTAAGGTACCATTACCAAAAAAAAAAACTTCATGTACTGGTATTACTGTGACTTCGAACACTATTAGACCTGCACTCGCTCGTTGACATTCATGGAATATGCGTACAATGTGCGCAGGTTCCCAACCAAACCAATTAATCACTAAATTGTCAAGTTTTGTCATTGTTTACTTATTACACTCATTGAAAGTTTTTCCTTTTCACTTTCCTAACGTGAGCACAGTTCAATCGCATTCACGAATGTCCTTCGTTTAAATGAAATGGTAAACAATGTCAACGGTGTAGTAAGAGTTAACTGTCAAAGATCTTTACCTGACTAATCTTACCTTAGCGGAACATCAAAGGACATGTAATTGTATTTTATCCACCTGTCCTAATGATTATACCTAACTGATGGCTTATCAAAACATATTAGTAACACGTGGATCAGTATGTCACGCGCGGGTGATTTTCCTCACTCCACTTAACATTGGCAGAAGACATCTTAATCCTTGTAGTGCAGGAAAGTGGCGCATATAACGGATTAAAAGAACTAGTTAATCCCATTGCATCAATAAAACCATTTAAGAAGACGTGGCCCTAAAGGGACAATGATGCGTTATGATGTCTAAAGAATAAAAGCACACACCGTCACTATTTCCTGTCCTTTATTTCTTTTCTTTGACATTTATGGCTCAGATTAAACAAAGTTTTAAACACTTCTTTTTCAACCAATATTAGTAAAAAGTGTCCAAAATGTAGGTTTGTCTAAGTGATGCTTATTATAACCTCTCAGATACTGAAAACAAACAAAATGCTATTTTTTATTTCAAAATATTTATTACAACAGTTTGAAAAGAAAGAGTTGCATAGACTTTCAACTCATGCAAGCAAATTGACAGTACTTCATACGAATTCATTATATAAAGCATTGACTGTAGTTATTAACTCTTGATTTCATTAAGTTAGATGAATGTTGAATGATACTCTAACATGCTACTGACTTAAATGCATGCAGCATAGCTTCATTTTACATATAATGGAAACAATAGAAGTAAATATTTCAAAGGAAAAAATAAATGTTTTACTTATGTATTTTCACATCTCAGTTCAATGATTTGAAAATGTCACTTACCTCTGTTTTGTCCCTAAGTAGGGTACCATTACCAAAAAAAAACTTCATGTACTGGTATTACTGTGACTTCGAACACTATTAGACCTGCACTCGATCGTTGACATTCATGGAATATGCGTACAATGTGCGCAGGTTCCCAACCAAACCAATTAATCACTAAATTGTCAAGTTTTGTCATTGTTTACTTATTACACTCATTGAAAGTTTTTCCTTTTCACTTTCCTAACGTGAGCACAGTTCAATCGCATTCACGAATGTCCTTCGTTTAAATGAAATGGTAAACAATGTCAACGGTGTAGTAAGAGTTAACTGTCAAAGATCTTTACCTGACTAATCTTACCTTAGCGGAACATCAAAGGACATGTAATTGTATTTTATCCACCTGTCCTAATGATTATACCTAACTGATGGCTTATCAAAACATATTAGTAACACGTGGATCAGTATGTCACGCGCGGGTGATTTTCCTCACTCCACTTAACATTGGTAGAAGACACCTTAATCCTTGTAGTGCAGGAAAGTGGCGCATATAACGGATTAAAAGAACTAGTTAATCTCATTGCATCAATAAAACCATTTAAGAAGACGTGGCTCTAAAGGGACAATGATGCGTTATGATGTCTAAAGAATAAAAGCACGCACTCTCACTGTTTCCTGTCCATTATGTCTTTTCTTTGACATTTATGGCTCAGATTAAACAAAATTTTAAACACTTCTTTTTCAACCAATATTAGTAAAAAGTGTCAAAAATGTCTGTTTGTCTAAATGATGCTTTTTATAACCTCTCAGATACTGACATGTTGAAAAAAAGTATGTATCCACCAAACGGTCCTCCCCCTACACAGAGAGAGAGAGAGAGAGAGAGAGAGAGAGAGAGAGAGAGAGAGAGAGAGAGAGAGAGAGAAGTGAAATGTTGTGAGATAGTTTTCCGCACAAGACTGTAACGGGAAAGTTTATTTACGGTTCACTTGATTTGAATATTAATTGTCACTCTGTTGTTTTTGTACGTTTGTAGTTTTTACTGTCTGCAGATTCGGCTATAATTAAAACAAAAACTTAGAATATAATTTTTTGCAACATATTGTTAAAAAAGCAATACTTTAAAACCTGTTTTTTCTCAACAAAATTACATTTTAAAGTAAGTGTACAATCTTCCTTTCGAAAAACAAGGTTTCCATTATGAGATGAAAGACTACGATAGGTCCAAGATTTAACATGATACTAAACGAAAACTAAGCAAAGATATTTTCCCCTAGTATATAGTGTCATTATCGTCCGTTTTTTATATATACATCATTATCATTATCATTTTTATTGTTATTATTATTAGTAGTAGTAGTGTGGTTGTGGTAGTGGTGATAGTGATTGACACAGCGTACTTGCAGTAGTAACTGGAATGGTATGTAAAACAGCATGACAACTTAATTATGTTCAGTAAGCCATCAACTTCTGACATACAATACGACTTATGATCCTCTAATGACAGATGCAAAGAACGTTGTTGATTTCACTGGTTCTTGCACAATTACTGTCCAATATCTTTCAGTGAAAATAAATTTATTTACAACTTGTTAAAATATGCTGATGCAAGGAAATTAGTTCTTGAAACTTAAAGTAATTGTTTTTAAAAGAAATCTGAACATAAGAAAGAAAAAAAAAGCTATAAGAATTACAGTAAATATCATGGTTCATTCATTTGAATGTTATTATATACAATTATCTGACACTTACCACTTTCATGCAAATTTGCAAATATATTTTCACTCCAAGTTAATAATTCCAAATAATGAAAGGAAAAAATGAAAATCTTTTTATACCTAAGCTCGGCGCTGATACAGTTTGCTTATATAGGCATAATCCAATCGGGTGAGTTAATAATCGGTCATTTGTGGATCTTGATTCAATCAGGCAACAATCCAAAGAACAATGTCAACATTTTAGTAGACCATTGGAAAATAGAGGCTATGGGAGTCTTCTATAATTTCATTCTCTTTATCTTTAATCGGGGAATAATTACCTTTAACACCATCACAGTTGGAATCTCATTTACCGTCTTATAACTTTCAACACTTTTGTTCTATCAGCAATTAAAATATTCACAATTCCGTAAGTGTCTGGACCTTAAAATAGCTTCTTGCGCTAGATTTAGGAGAAGAAGGAAATAATTAAAAGATAAAATAAAAAATAAAAAATAAAAAATAAAAAACAATAAAAAAACAAACAAAAAACAAATTTAAACTAGCAGATAGACGTAAGGACGGATGGGTGGATGCATGGGTGATAAATAGATGGTCGGCAGGAAGGATGAATGGATTGGTGGCTGGCTAATAGGATGAGTTGATTGATTAATACATGGGTTCTTGGACAGATAGATAGCTAGATAGAGAAATAGGTTTTGAATGCGCTAATATAAAACAGATATCGACAGATAAACCGGCTAAGTATTTGCATCACATCAAAATAGCAAACTACACAAAAATAAGTCAGATTTGTATATCTTCTATTCATATTTATATCCTCTGTTCAAAAAAATATATTAATCATTACTAAGAAATCCTATTACAACTGGCAGAAACAGATATATCACGGACGATACACACATGGTCCGAACAATACAAGTAAACATGATGATGATGATAATTTGAAGAAGGGGCAAGATAGATAGATAGATAGATAGAATCAAGACGATGGTTATGTTGGGGTTGGTGATGATTACAGTTGTTTCTGTGTATGGCGTTTAAAATAATATACTGCAATGGTGTTTTTCTAACTTTTTGAGTCAGTTTAGTGGAACTTTAATTTTTTAAAAAAAACCTCTTAATACTAAGCAAAGATATTTTCAGCAAACGGACAGAAATGACAAATAAAATGTATGTGAAACCTGCCTAAAAACTTCTAGATTCTAGCATGATGGCATTTCAATTTATGTGTGTTTTTGAAACCTGCCTAAAAACTTCTAGATTCTAGCATGATGGCATTTCAATTTATGTGTGTTTTTGAAACCTGCCTAAAAACTTCTAGATTCTAGCATGATGGCATTTCAATTTATGTGTGTTTTTGAAACCTGCCTAACAACTTCTAGATTCTAGCATGATGGCATTTCAATTTATGTGTGTTTTTGAAACCTGCCTAAAAACTTCTAGATTCTAGCATGATGGCATTTCAATGCCTAACAACTTCTAGATTCTAGCATGATGGCATTTCAATGCCTAAACACTTCTAGATTCTAGCATGATGGCATTTCAATGCCTAACAACTTCTAGATTCTAGCATGATGGCATTTCAATGCCTAAACACTTCTAGATTCTAGCATGATGGCATTTCAATGCCTAAACACTTCTAGATTCTAGCATGATGGCATTTCAATGCCTAAACACTTCTAGATTCTAGCATGATGGCATTTCAATGCCTAAACACTTCTAGATTCTAGCATGATGGCATTTCAATGCCTAAAAACTTCTAGATTCTAGCATGATGGCATTTCAATGCCTAAACACTTCTAGATTCTAGCATGATGGCATTTCAATGCCTAAACACTTCTAGATTCTAGCATGATGGCATTTCAATGCCTAAACACTTCTAGATTCTAGCATGATGGCATTTCAATGCCTAAACACTTCTAGATTCTAGCATGATGGCATTTCAATGCCTAAACACTTCTAGATTCTAGCATGATGGCATTTCAATTTTCTCTAAAATAGTTAAGCCTGCTATACCTGTTATTTTGAGGGGAAGAAAGAAAGAAAAGAAAAAAGCAAGTGAACACAATTGCCAAGTGGCAAAACAACAACGAACAAATAGTTATCCTCACAGTCCTGATCAGTATAATGGAACAGTTTAATTATGAAAGTGTCCTTTCAATTTAAAAACCAGCACTTATTGAAAACACCTATCAACAAGTGTGTTTATACTACCTTAACATCGGTAGTTAAATTCGCGTGTCATTTATTTTTGAGGAGCTTTCTTTTTGGCGTTGTTACCCGAAAAATCAGAATTTTGCATCGATTTTTTATGTTTCATTTTCAGATTGTAAACTTACATGATACAGATATTGTATAGTAGAAGATATTAACACTGAATGGTAGAAGATGTTGACACTGTATGGTTGATGATACTGACACTGTATGGTAGATGATATTGACACTGTATGGTAGATGATATTGACACTGTATGGTAGAAGATGTTGACACTGTATGGTAGATGATACAGACACTGTATGGTAGATGATACTGACACTGTATGGTAGATGATATTGACACTGTATGGTTGAAGATGTTGACACGCTATGATATATGATACTGACACTGTATGGTAGATGATATTGACACTGTATGGTAGATGATATTGACACTGTATGGTAGAATATGTTGACACTGTATGGTAGATGATATTGACACTGTATGGTAGAAGATGTTGACACTGTATGGTAGATGATAGTGACACTGTATGGTAGATGATATTGACACGGTATGGTAGATGATACTGACACTGTATGATAGATGATATTGACACTGTATGGTAGAAGATGTTGAAACACTATGGTAGATGATACTGGCACTGTATGGTAGATGATACTGACACTGTATGGTAGATAATATTGACACTGTATGGTAGATGATACTAACACTGTATGGTAGATGATACAGACCTTGTATCGCAGATGATACCGAACATTGTATTGTAAACTTACATGATACTGATATTGTATCGTAGATGATACTGACGTTGTATCGTAGATGATACCGACATTGTAATCGCAGATGATAATAATATTGTATTACAATTGATACTGACATTGTATTGTAAATTATACTGACGTTGTATCGTAGATGATACTGACGTTGTATCGTAGATGATATGACATTGTATCGTAGTTGATACTGACATTGTATCATAGATGATACTGATATGGTATCGTACATGATAATAACATTGTATCGTAGAGAATACTGACATTAATTCCCAGTTACTCTTAATTGCGTATCATAAAAAATATTTTAAAAAACACACAGAGTATAAAATCACATTAAAAGAGCAATTTCAGTAAATGTATTGATGATTTCTTTCTTTTCTTTCTTTCTTTAATTATTATCGAAATTTCTAAAATAAGTAAATGCCACTTACCTTCTCGTATCCTCGTAATAAATGATAAGAAGAATTATACCTGTACTTAGATCAATATATTTTTTTACAAATTCCTCCTTTACCTTTCCCAGTTACAAGAATTAATTACTTTTTTTTAAGCTTGTCATTGCTTACTTACACGTCAATTATGATATTTTGATTCCGTAATGTTCAAGTGTGAGCAAAGATCAGTCTATTCTCTCTAGAGTCTTTCTTTGAAATGAAACGGTGGAAATATAAGTAGGTAAGCAAGCTAACTGTCAAAGATCTTTGCAGCACCAATCTGATCCTGCTGGGACATCAGAGAAGTCATAATTAGACTTTTGTTCACCTGTACTAATGATCGTATCTAATTGATTGCTTATCGAAACATATTAGTAACACGTGGTGCACGATGTCATACTCGAGTGGATTTCCCCACTTCGCTGGACATCTGTAGAGGGCAAACTGATCATTTCAAGACCGGAAAGTGGAACAAATAAAAGACTTAAAATAATTCTTTAATCCTATTCATAGAATCACACAAGGATGTATGGATATCAAAGACAATAAAAGTGAATAATGCATGCAGAAGAATTGACATCGTCCAATACAACCTTTCCATTTTGAGACGTTATTCTGCAGTTTGTTTCCTACCCTTTGTACACATTTTTGACATTTATAACTCAGATTAAGAGAGATTTCAAGATTTTTTGTTCAGAAAATAAAACCCAAATGTGTAAAAACGCCATAATAGTCACATAAATCTTGAAAAATTTCCAATTTTTAACTTTGTAACAGATATATATTATGGCCAAGATTTTAGTAAATATATCTGTAGAGACAAAAGTATGAAACAGAGATGTAAATTGATAACTGAATTTGTCAACATGTAAATACAAAATGTATGTATGTATGTATGTATGTATGTATGTATGTATGTATGTATGTATGTATGTATGTATGTATGTATGTATGTATGTATGTATGTATGTATGTATGTATGTATGTATGTATGTATGTATGTATGTATGTATGTATGTATGTATGTATGTATGTATGTATGTATGTATGTATGTATGTATGTATGTATGTATAAATAAATCAGCCGATACATACATACATACATACATACATACATACATACATACATACATACATACATACATACATACATACATACATACATACATACATACATACATACATACATACATACATACATACATACATACATACATACATACATACATACATACATACATATGTACATACATACATACATACATACATACATACATACATACATACATACATACATACATACATACATACATACATACATACATACATACATACATACATACATGGAGAAGGAAAGAAAGAGAAGTATAACTGTTGAAGAAATATGCATATTTTAAGTTACAATTATTGACTACAAAGTACATAGAAATGTATCAAATCATATGCTTCTTTATCATACATCAGACTGGGCATAATAATAATAATAATAATCATCATCATCAGCAGCAGCAGTAGAATCATCATATTTATTATTATTAATATTAGAAGAAGAAGAAGAAGAAGAACATGAAGACGACGACGACGACGACGATGGCGATGCGTTGCGCTTATGTGACAATGGGTAATTTACCCTAGAATGTATAGACCAAAAGATGAGAGGTTAATATCATAGTTTGATTTAATATTTAAAATTATATAAAACTCAAAATAACTGCTTTTACCGTGAGAGGAATGGCTATCTACCTAATATTTGATAATCCTATTATTTATAATGTTTCAAATTGCAATTTAAATTCAATTTACATGTTGACTTCTATTTTCATGCAATTTAAATTCAATTTACATGTTGACTTCTATTTTCATGCAATTTAAATTCAATTTACATGTTGACTTCTATTTTCATGCAATTTAAATTCAATTTACATGTTGACTTCTATTTTTATGCAATTTAAATTCAATTTACATGTTGACTTCTATTTTCGTGCAATTGAAATTCAATTTACATGTTGACTTCTATTTTCGTGCAATTTAAATTCAATTTACATGTTGACTTCTATTAATGTGCAATTTAAATTCAATTTACATGCTGACTTCTATTTTCGTGCAATTTAAATTCAATTTACATGTTGACTTCTATTTTCGTGCAATTTAAATTCAATTTACATGTTGACTTCTATTAATGTGCAATTGAAATTCAATTTACATGTTGACTTCTATTAATGTGCAATTTAAATTCAATTTACATGCTGACTTCTATTTTCGTGCAATTTAAATTCAATTTACATGTTGACTTCTATTTTCGTGCAATTTAAATTCAATTTACATGTTGACTTCTATTTCATGTAATAAATTCTATTTTTGTAGTCCATGCAATCTAATGACTCTTTTACAATTTACAATTGATATCTCTGAAAATAAAGTATGATGATGTTTGTTGGTTCGTTTGTCACCCTAAAACAATGTGTCAAACATATTTGTAGTCTATTATCTCTATTTCAAAACAACATCCGAACATATTACCCTGGCAGTATGGCTGGTCTACCAAACAGTCTGGAAGTTCAATCACCACCGTTGACAGGTATATCACCCACATAATCTTTTTATATACATTCAACTAATTAACCAGCCTGTATGGTTCGCTTATCTGGCCGACTATGCGGGTACCCTGCACCCTATCGGTTTCTGAATTAGAACTGGGGTTTTGTTGTTCAGCGTGGATTAAATCTTGTATAACAGTACGCAACTGTATGTAAGAATAAATAGGGATTAATTGATTAACACAATTTAGATTATGAGGGTAAGGAAATGCTTTTTAATCAATGCATAATAATGAAGCTTTATATATAAATCCCTTTTTCACGACAGAATTTATCATTTGATGATCTCAACCCCTTGAGGATTGTTCATAGGAGCGAAAGGGGAGGGATACAACTGAGTAACTGAGTAAAAGATAAAAAGATAGGGAATATGGGGATATGGTACGTTGCTGCAGAAATCAGTACAGAGCTGTTGTACAGAGAAAAGTGTTTTCCTAACACCATATGAAAGCGTGAAGTTTTGTCTAGACCCAAACTGTTGTTTTTTTTTTACTTAGCATTAATTATAGTCGCTAGTAAAAGCTCAAAAGAGCTTGTATTTTATATGTTGTAAGAATATGCACCGACCGAAAATAAAGAATATTTGACTGACTTCATTGATTCTTGTGTATTCTAAAATCAGAAATTAATTTTAATGTTAACTTCGTGATTACCGGGACATTTGACTCTGTTTTGTGTTGCCTCTGAAAACAAACAAGATGTTGGTATCACTTTGGTGGAGCTGGCGTAGGGCTCATTGCAACAGGCTTTAAAGTCACGAATCTGAACTGCTACTCAAACTTCCCTAATTTTAATTTTCTCTAACTTAGCTTGTAGTACGGTTACAATCATGAACATTTTAGCATTTTCTGATTGTTTGCATGGCTATATACATTCGAAATACAGTGATATGAAGAGACGCTAAGCAAACATTTTTTTCGGGCTTTAATTTAATCAGATTTAAATTTTTGTGCTCAAAAGATTTAGTGATTATGGGACCAGGTCAGGTTGTGTGTTGACCTTTTGTCACATTAGTTTTTGTTGTTGTACTGTATTGCTTTTGCTTCGAGATACAGTCTTTTGCAGAACATCTTAAAAACAACATGGCATTAGTATATTCATTAATTATTAAAAAATCTATTCTATACCATACTGAAAGAAAGAAGGAAAGAAAGAAAGAACGTAAAAAATGCTTGAAATATGCAGTGTTCCTTCTTTGCTTTTTTCTTTTATGCCTCAAATGTTTACAGCGGTGTCATCTTGATTTGGTCTTGTCCGTCCGTATGTACGTCAGCCCATTCCAGAGAAGCTAATTATTAGGAGCGTAAAATATACAATGATGACAAATGAAATCTGACTAACACACACACACACACACACACACACACACACACACATACTTATGAAAGAATTTGGATATACTAAATCGCAGAAGAATTCAATTTGTCGTTACTACTTAAAACATAAATGCCAAATGTGTAAAAACACATTCCACCTCTCTCTCTTAATTAATTGATTACCACGACTGCGATGTCTGATTGTGCACAAATTAAGAAATATTAGTGAATATTACTTATTGAAACTGTCTATTGAAAAATGGACCAATTTTTCAAAGAAATCGCCTGATGTGACAATTGATTCTAACACATCCAAACACAGTTAATTATATTACGGGCATACAAATTGGCCATGAATTTCCACACCTCCATATGCCTGCTTCCTCTGAAGTATTGCATAAATATAGGATCAATGCTTCAGTAGTCGATAATACTAATCCATCCAAGTGGGCCTTTGAAAAACTAATTCGACTGACTTATTATTATATAATCCGGATAAAATATAACTCACTTGGTAAATAAAGTGAAAACGATTACACTAGTAATCATCAATTGAATCAGTGTCCATAGGTACGTAAGCACTATATTCAAGAAATCATACACACAGCCTTCATTTTGAAATGTTCAAACAGACGATAGATCTGCTGAAATCAAATATGCCGAGGTTTGTTTTCATCCTAATTGAGATATATAAGAATATGTTTCTATTTTCTTTGGCACATTATTCTTTGAGGAGTGGTGATGATGTATGTTTTTTTTTAATGTTTGCACGCACTTCAACTCTCATATATAACATAATACGGTACTAGAGATATCAGTTCCTTGTGAAATCTAAGAAATGATGTTCATTTTCCGCTGGTATCTTTCTATGTCTGTCTGTCAGTTAGTTAGCATGCTATTATATATTTGCTCCTTTTCTTGACATCTAACTCTAGATAATATTGTTCTTGTCTATGTACCTAAATACATTATTCCTCTGTACATCATTATCTATGAAAACATCTCCTTAATCCACCTACACATCATTGCCTACTCCTACATACATGCCATACTTCCTTCTTAACTTCCTTCCTTCATTTAGTCCCCAGTCGATTCATGCATTCACTAATCTATTCATTCTTCCATCCATCTATCCATTGGTTCGACCGTTCAAACATTCGTACATATATACATGGTGAATAGTGAAAGAAAATCAAATCACACAAGGACTAGGTTTTCAACACAATATGTTAAGAAACATCGATAAAATACTTTTTATTTATGACTAAATAAAATATTTAGATGTAAAGTGCAGCTAAAAAGATACTTTTGTTTTACCACTCCTGTCAGAAGCGACTCACTATTCAATTAGAAGTTTCTTTAGTAGAGAGTTAACCAAGTAGGGAGTACACTGCTTTTCAATATAACAAGATATATATGTCTTATTACAGATCTCTTTTTACATTTTTTCACACTTAAAACGTACATTCTATAATTTATGTACATTTCAAGAAATCAACATAAATCATAATTGTACTTATTTTTTATTATCTCAGATTACATTTGTACGTTGTTTATGACTTTTTAAAAAAAATTTGCCGTGATTCAACTTTATAGTTTTTATTTTACTTCATATTGTCTTCTTTTTTTTTTTGGTTTGCTTGTTTTTTTTTTTTTGTTTTGTTTTTTTTTTTTGTTTCTTTTTTTTTGTCAATTAATACTTATAGGTGATAATAATGTTAAACCTGATTTTTGTTTGATGTAGTTAATGTGTTAGTTTCTTTTAATAGGTTTTATGTTTGAATGTTTTGTAAAAACCAGCAGTAGCTGCATGCACACACATTTTGACTTCATTCGTTCCACAAATGTAATTAATGTATTTGATGTCATTTTATTTATTTGTTTCTTTAATTAGCTTAATAATTTGTTTTTAATTGGAATATCATACTACTTTACATGTATATTCATTTATTGTATTACATTAAATTAAATATATTTGTAATTATTATGTCAAGAATTGATTGGGGTTTTGTTTTCTGTATTCCAGATTGCGTCTCTTTTCTGAAGAGGATATATCTCCTGTAAGTTTATAGCCGAGACTTTTTATTTTATATTTTCTGTTGCAATTGTTTCCGTACTGCTCAAGTTACCTATAAAATGATTATCAAGAGGGCGTAAAAGTTATTTTTTGGATGGCGTCATTAAATATCGTCACTGTTTCAATTGTCATTCCTCATCGCCAGCGTTTTCTTGCTTATCTTAAAAATAAAATGTACTTATAACCGAATGTTATTATTGTTCTATAAGTATAATGACGTAATGAAGATGTTGTGTCATTCATTATCGTCTTATGTACGTTTTGATAACATTTTTTCTTCCATAATTTCTTGGTCTGTTATTTGGTTGTGCTCGTTTTTGAGGCCTAAATATGCAAATAGAATACTTGCATCTTGTGTACTATCAATAAAAGCACCACCATCTTAATTATCATCATTATCATTAAAACTTTATTTCGGCTTCCATTTAGGCTCTGACGCCAAAGAAGGACGAGGACCTGATGCCGGCTGAAATTACACCAGCTATTAAGGGAGTTAACTCGGGGATTACTTCCGACGAAGATTCCGGTTTAGGATGCGATGTAGATAAGGCATGATACATTATTATTATTATTATTATTATTATTATTATTAACAACATAGTCTTTGGCAATAATTAGAAATTGAAAAAGGCCTCTGAAATGTGTACAATGTTTGATAATGATGTTTTATTGGATGTGTTTCATATATATCTTTTAGTAATATGCATATGATACAAAGAATTGAAGTCGTATGCTTTCTTCTATGTCACTTAGTCTGTTTGTTAAACAGCGTGCCTATAAACATTTTGTTTCTTTCTACCTTCTTGAATGCATATTTTTCAGGGGCGTACCAACCACTCACGTGAGTGTACATTTATGCCAAAATGTACATGGGAAGGGTGCTACAGGATCCCACCTTTACATCTTTTTAATGTACCAACACTTATATAGTACCCTATCTACGACGCTGTGTGTTATAAAAATACTGAAGATATAGCGTATAAACATCGGGGTTTTTTGTACTTGTACTTTTGCATTGAGAACATTAATTGTGACATCACCAGGCTCTCAGTGCAAGCTTGCGTCTGTGTATGCATATTTTCGCATACCATCTCCTAGACTCTGGTAAATGGACATTGAATGCTATTAGGTAGAATTAAGAATTGCATGTAGATGTTTACAGCAGCGCTATATATTTGCTCCTTACACTTGGGACCAGGCTGAAGACTTGGAGATGGAACTGGAAGGAGGTACAAATAAATAAATAAATAAAGCCTCACAGATGCTTGAGGGTGACTTTTCAACAGTTCTCTACGAAAACTAAAGGAGATGGTACTGCTAATACGACTTTTTCCATTATCACAAGTAAACAACAACAACAACAACAACAACAACAACAATAATAATAATAATAATAATAATAATAATAATAATGTTATTATTATTATTATTGCGGCACAATGAAATAAATGATTCCTATACAATATTTTGTCCTCCAATTTTGGATGAATGCAACGTTAGTCTGGAGGTAAAAATAGTGTTTTTTTCCCCCAACAAAGCTGCTCTCCAGATGTCACTCTGGCTTCACTCTTGACGCCAATGTCAGATTCGACTTTTTCTGCTAGAGTCCTTTATAAATATTAATATATTTTTTTGTGTGTTTTCGACGCTTTATTAAAAAATATCAGCAAATATCAACACTTCACTGTTTATTATTTCAGGCACATTTTCACATAAAAGATAAACTTAATTTCCCTTTTGCACTTGCTCAAGGTGCGTCCGGTTCATGGGAGACAACCCTAATTTGGTAACAGTTATTGGAATTGCCTTATTGAAGTTACGTGCATGTTTTCAAAGATTGATCTCGAGTTACACAGATCGAAATATCTGTTTAACAATGTCAAAAGGCAAAGGTCATTGTGCATGGCATGTTTGTTGACTTTTAACTATTCTCTTTCTTCATTTTTCCGTCTGTCTTTTTTATTTATTTCTTCTTGTGGGAGTAGCTAGGTTGAAAGTGACTGAAAATCTTGAAGATCGTGTAGAAAGGCCCTATTGCATTATTTCCTTGCCGTTTCCTTTATATATAACATAAAATGTTTTTTTTTTTTAAAAAGTCGTGTGAAATATCTTCGACGTTTTCGTTAATTAAATAATCAAGCAATATAACACATTATTCTTAATAGTACAACAAATAGTCAGTACTGTTGACGGACTCCTGTACTTTAGGTAATTTGATATATATGAGATATTTTCTTTTCTTAAGTTCATGGGCTGATCAAAAACGTATAGAAATAAGTTGTCTGTTATCCTACTGTGCATACAAGATATCAAAATGTATTTATTTAATCCAAATGTATGTGTTTCAATGATCTTCAGTTCAGTAGTAACAAGTCAAGATTTCAACACATTTACTTAAGTCTAAACTTTGTCTGGTGTATGATTGTCTGATTGGCTGAAACTTTAGTCCGAATTTTAAAAAATGACCAATAAAATGTTTAATTCACATGTACAATTAAATGTGATGTTGGAATATACAATAAACAGTCAAAACCATCTTGATTGTACGATTTTAAGTCCAACAAATTAAGGTGAAGGTCGTCTTGTAAGGTGTGAAAAGTTATACCTCTTAAATACCCCACAACACAAATTAAGGCCTTATACGACAATTAATAATATATTTAATTTAAAGCAAATTAAAAACTCTATGTAGCGATTAACAAATTACGGAACATTCATGGAATTATAAATCTGTCATACATATTTACCCAATAGGCAACATTCATGGAATTATAGATCTGTCATACGTATTTACCCAATAGGAAACATTCATGAAATTATAGATCTGTCCTACATATTTACCCAATAGGCAACATTCATGGAATTATACATCTGTCACACGTATTTACCCTATAGGCAACATTCATGAAATTATAGATCTGTCCTATACATTTACCCAATAGGCAACATTCATGGAATTATACATTTGTCATACGTATTTACCCTATAGGCAACATTCTTGGAATTACAGATCTGTCCTACACATTTACCCAATAGGAAACATTTCATGGAATTATAGATCTGTCTTATATATTTACGCAATAGACAACATTCACGGAATGATAGATCTGTCTTATATATTTACCCAATAGGCAACATTTCATGGAATGATAGATCTGTCTTATATATTTACCCAATAGGCAACATTCATGGAATGATAGATCTGTCTTATATATTTACCCAATAGGCAACATTCATAGAATTATAGATCTGTCATACATAATACCCAATAGGTAAGTTGAGATATCATAATTTTAGATGACCCTCCTTTAAACTCAATGCAAACAAAGTTCACATATGTAAGATCACACCTAATTCTACCGATGTTTATGTGCGCTAGAAATCAACTCGCAATGTAAGAAATGTTATCACCTCACATCAGAAGATCATGCTGGCTTATAAATAAAGTAAAGAGAATAAATATGCACTTTTTTCTCAAAAGCCCTATTGTTATCCAGCCATTCAAACACATACTGCAGAGAAAAGCCCTATTGTTATCCAGCCATTCAAACACACTGCAGAGAAAAGCCCTATTGTTTTCCAGCCATTCAAACACATGCTGCAGAGAAAAGCCCTATTGTTATCCAGACATTCAAACACATAATGCAGACAAAAGCCCTATCCAGCCATTCAAACACATACTGCATAGAAAAGCCCTATTGTTTTCCAGCCATTCAAACACATAATGCAGAGAAATGAGAAATGTGGGGAATGAGATGTTGTTTATATACACTGAATACACTGAATACACTGAATGCACTACACTGTCATTTTATCATTTCTCAGGGTTCTAATCTCCGTAGAGTACGAATTAAAATTTCCTAACTTGCATGATAATATTATTTATTCGTATTTAAGAAAATCTGTTAATGATATCAAACATTTTCCTGTAGAATTCAGGGATAGCACTTTCCGCTGTTAGGTGTATATTTGTAATTTTCTATAATAACTTTAATAACTTCTGTATACATTGATTTTTGTAATAGGAGAATCCAGATGGACTGTGTACTTAGATGAGAATTAATTACTGGGTCGACATGCGGGTATGTCTGCTATGCACGAATGCCTATACCACCGACTTTGTAGCATCATTGTTTTGGTGATGTGTGCATGTTCGAGATGGTATTGGGCATGGCGCTTACAGGCAAGGCGATGGGTGCCGTAACGCGCCGATCCGGGTTCGAATTTCCTTAGAGCATGAATTGAAATTCTCTAACCTGTATGATAATATTGTTTATTCCTATATATATATATATATATATATATATATATATATATATATATATATATACACTAAGAAAATATTTAATAGCATTAATATATGACATACACTTTCCAAATTAGTAAAATCACTAATTGTACGATACTTTTTATTTCTTGTAACATTTCTAAAATTAAAATAATATTTAAAGTTATTTTTGATAAAATAATCAGAAAATTCTTCAATTACATTGATTTGCTACCTATCATGATGACCTTATTATAAATGTAATATAAATAATGTGATTGCTTTTATGGATGATATGTCCCAAAGTACCAAAGTACACATCTATAGCTATGTAATACAATACAAAGAAAACACTTTATCATGAATATGAGTCTTTCCAGTGGGTGTATGTGTATGTGTGTGTGGTGTGAGAGAGAGAGAGAGAGAGAGAGAGAGAGAGAGAGAGAGAGAGAGAGAGAGAGAGAGAGAGAGAGAGAGAGAGAGAGAGAGAGAGTTGGACACGGAATAAACACTGGAACCTACATTTACCGAACAGCGATAATCAACTATACTCTAAAACTAATTATCAAACCTTCAGAATGATTTATTGAATAGTATTAAAGTGCAGTAAATGAGAATACAGCAATTAAATGAATAAAGGGAAATCATATAAATATTTCCATCTTTGCTTATTTAAATAAGTACATGTAGTTTCAATACATTTATTTAATGGTAAGTACATGTAGTTTCAATACATTTACTTAATGGTAAGTACATGTAGTTTCAATACATTTATTTAATGGTAAGTACATGTAGTTTCAATACATTTATTTAATGGTAAGTACATGTGGTTTCAATACATTTATTTAATGGTAAGTACATGTAGTTTCAATTAAAAAAAATGTTCTCACACTTTTACATATAAATTATAGCCTCTCTTTATTACAAAATTAGGGTATATTCTTTATATAAAATTTACTTTCATGGGTTGGTTAGTAGCACTGATGGGTTGGTAATGAAAGGTACTGTTCTGAAGTCTGCCACAAATCGTGTTAAAATAAATAAATAAATAAACAAAATAAAAAAAGAAAAGAAAACTTGGAGCAAAAGAAAAGATTGGAGCATTTTTGAGTGTGTTGTCCTTCTTTAGTCAAGTATCCTACTGTAATTATTAGTATGTCTACCATAACCCTGGACAGAACCTTTAACATCAGAGCGTGTTATTTAACATTAGAGCGTGTTATTTTTATTATTATTATTTTAATCAATGGCAAAATTACATACCATCCTGTTTAAAGGCAAAATCCACATTACCTAGAGGCGTTCGCTTTCTAAGTTTTACCTATTTGATATTATTTTTTTATAAACTTTATTGATAGAAATTTGCATGCAGCAGGCAGGAATCAATCATCGACGCTCTAGACCGATTTAGTCATGAGCCAGATCTAATTCCTGACGGGTCCAGACCCTACTGTCTTTCCACAATTCTTGGCAAACAGGCGACATTAGGTAAATTTCCAGTCTCACTGTAAGTATACAAGCTTTCAGGCGGATGGGTTAGGGGGTGGCGGTTGGCACTTGTTTCATAGATTTGATACAAAGGTTCAAAGTAACACAACACAAATATAAACATGACATCTGATCAAATTAGTAGCATTTAGGGTTAAAATAAATAAAGAATAACAAATACTACACGCTAGACCATGATAAGACCGTGGAAAAAAGTAATAAACTGAAAACAAGTGATGATTAAGTTTTAATTGCAATTATCGTCACCCATCTGAAAGGAGTTTAAAGATTTTGTTTTAGTTAAAGCAATTTAGAGATAACAGGAATACTGAGAGGCGAGTGACTACCAGAACTCGAAAGATTAACAAAATGCATTTGCAGTCAGCACTTTTAATTATTTTTCCATGGGGTCGTTATTGCAATTCTCAGATTCTGACTTTGTATTTTAAATTCTGGATTATGTGAAGGAAATGCATATTTTTTCTTTCGACTTCAGAAGGCAGCCTTTCGTGGGAATTACAGCGATGAGATAGAAAATGTCACCACCATAGACGGTCATATCAAGGGTAGTTCTTAAAGACATTTATAAATCTATGGAAAAGGTTATTGTAAACATTATTATAATTATTGATTCTTTCCTTCATCCAAATGGCCTGACAAAGGTTTGAAGTCTTTTAACCGAGGACCTTTATTATTTCACATTCTATTAACATGGAACTCACTTATATCCAAATTACTCCCTCCACCATACTCCGAGAATAGAATGAAATGCTGTGTTTAATAGGCATACGAAAATCTCATACTCGAGAACTTGAAATCAGCTGACATGTCAGAATCGTACGCTTCAATAATATACAGTGAAACTTCCGAAACACCAATCCGACTATGGAGGAAAAAGGTCTTTATTGTGGCGTGGTCACAACTGGAGATTTCACATACATCATAACCTCTCGCATACTACATTTGTTAATTCCCATTGATTTAATTTTCCTCCCAGTTCAGACAAATCTTATTAATCAATGGCCCTTTTTAAAAGTTGTTCTTTTCTTCTGACCCTGCAGGGTGCAGTGAATATGTACTGCCGAGAGGAAATCCAAGAGCTTCTTCATCGACCCCTAGACCAGTCCGCCGACAAAAATGACATCATCATCTTCCACTGCGAATTCTCCTCTGTGAATATTATTAGAAGAGATATATAAAAGTCTATTTTGTCGAAACTCTAGAATTTAGTCTAGATATAGTTACATCGGTAGATTTGTGATTATTTATTTTTTGCGAAGGTGTATTTATATCAAAGCAGCTGTAGAGAAGGCTACCGGAGAAACGAAAGGAATAGAAAATGTATTTACTTTATATATATATATATATATATATATATATATATATATATATATATATATATATATATATATATATATATATATATATATATTGTTACGGAATCATACCTTTTTACCTTTTTATAATGATTTAATTTACTAATTTATGATTTCTGTTTTAGTCTGAATAGGTGTTAGCATATCAGTATAAATACGACTAATGCTCGATCAATAAGTGGTCACATGATCAATTGCGCGGGAAATGAAGTCGACCTGGCTTTGTACTTTTTGGAAATCAACATTGAAAGGTCACTTTCCATACTACAATAACATTATGTTTACTCTTTAAGATTTTTAGTACGCTAGACCTTTGGGTAAATGACGCGTAACCTAGTTCCTGATTGGTTCTTAGAGGGTTGTGTTATTTTGAAATACCATATTATTAAAGACGGAGAAAGGATATTCCCTTTTAATTCTGCGCACTTAGTAAAGATATATAGGGAATAATCTTGGGAATTATCATTCTTTACAATTGCTTGATCGAAGAGAGGTTATTGAAATTATTCAGTTCAGTGTGGAATTTATTTAATTAGTAATTCATCTGAATTACTATACAGCTCCGTGGAATTATCGGACATTATTCTAAAACTTGTGAGATTCCAGACTTGCAAGGATTATTTTGGATTTAATCAGAACTTATCAGTTTCAGCAAAGTACAGGTTATTTTCATTCGGAATACTTCATCCGGATTACTCGGATTAACATCAAGAAGTGAACTTTAAAACAATTTAGGACTTTTTAGGATATTCTATACTGTAAGTTATTTTAATTCTTTCACTTTGATTGTTTGTTGAACTATTTTAATTCTTTTAATATTTTAGGAAATTAAAGTTTTGCATTTTAATCTTGAAAGCTTGTTTGTGTCTTTAATTCTGTTACATTACCCCTAGAGTCGTAACAATATATATATATATATATATATATATATATATATATATATATATATATATATATATATATATATATATATATCCTGAATACCATCAAATGCTGTCAGAAAGTAGAAGTGATTCGTGTAATAATAACGTGTCTCCAACGAATGAAAAGTGGACATCGACTGAACATGACATTACCTTAATAAAACACATAGCCAGGGTTTTCAAAAAATATCGAGGAGTCATTACATTGTTAACAAAAATTCAAGGAAAAAAGCAAATTAGTCTGTTTGAATAAAAACATTAACTAAAGGTCTATTGATTCGTATCGCAGGTATCAGTTTCTAAGCAGCCAGGACAGGGACCTTCACAAGGAAAAGTACCCACAACTCCATTACCCGGAAGCTTATCTCTTCGATGGCGGATACAAAGCTTTCTCCGAGTCATGCAATATAACCATTGGAAATAGGAATACACGATTTCCTGGTTCCAAAATGTTGGCAGGAATATGAGGGTAGTTTGTGAACTTAAGGTCAAAACGAGTACATAATTATACGCCATGTGTGTGTGTATATATTATATATATATATATATATATATATATATATATATATATATATATATATATAAATATATATATATATATATATATATATATATATATATATATATATATATATATATATATATGTGTGAAAAACTGAAGCAGCACCTCTGATTTCGCAGTTTGAAATACCGCTGACATCACAAAATTAAACGCTTCGAACCAGCTAAGTAAGAAGTGTCTCCTAGCTTATTTTGCCTGGAGGACAAAAAGGGCACTCACATTCTGCTGTTTATCGTGGAATAACTAGATCCTTAACTGTATCATTGATATCACGGTGAAGGAACACTTTGCACTCCCTGGCTGTGTTCGAAGCATTGGTACTTCATTCCCTGTGTATGCCTAGGTTTCCCTTCTTATGTATTGCAGCTGTAGCGTACTAACGGGCGGGGGGGGGGGGGGGGGGTAGCGGACGGGGCGGTTGCACCGGGCGCAAGAAGTCTTGGGGCGCCAAAAACAGCTGATAAAAATAACATAGTGATATGACGTGATGATGGAATCGAACAGAAAACTGACAGAACTGTTGTTAATAAATCGTTAATTCTTGTTGATTGTTTCAAATTTTAATGATTATAGTTTTATACGAATGTGTTAATGAAGTACATATAAAAGATATAAAGGTAACTGAATTAGACTTGTATAGAATTTTGATTCCTCTGATCCGTTTTTATCTTCAGTCTATCTGTCTGTCTCTCTCTCTCTCTCTCACACACACACACACACACACACACAAACACACACACACAGAGGCAACCAAGTCACTATATGTGACCTCATACCTGCAATTCACTATAGTACAAAGTTACCAGTATATGTGTTTAGTACATATTTATTCATGTAATATATGACATCATCTTTTCAAGTGTGATTGGAAATGTTAAAATTCACGTGTTATTCTACACATACAATTTTGCATTTAACCAACTACATATCCTCAAACATGCAATCCACTACATGGGTAGCAGTCGTGGAAACCAATTCGTTGATTACACCCATGCAACTCATTACGTGGGTCATAAACATTAATTTCACCATACAGATTTTAAGCAATATTTATTCCCGTTACACCGTATGAATCTTTTCATGTGTGAATGGAAACTGAATGCTCCAAAGGTTTTCACAAAATTGCATGCTAAATGAATGAACATATGAATCCCTCCACATGGATGTTATACAACAGGGTATACATTTATATAGTATACGAGGCATAAGAGAGAATGAGCCGACAAATGTTAGCAATGGAACATACATAAATACGTATAAATACATAAAACTCAGTACAATGGTCACACACATACAACCTACTACGAGTCACACACATGAAACCCCGCATATGCACTATAGATAACATAATGTATGTTAATGCTTGATGTCATGGCAGGCAATGGTGCAGGAGGTATCGGAAGAAATGGCAGCTCAAGGTGGAGCGGGTATAGGAGGAAGCAATGTGACAAATATTAGCACTGGACTATACGTTTATACATACAAGTATATGTAACGGGGGTTAAAAGGAGACTGAAAACAAGTCGTATGGTTATATGACTTTAATGACCTATAGAAATATGAAAATTTGTCATTTTCATGGTACAATGAGATTGAATGGACGAAGCATCCTTTCTTCTTGGCAGCAAACGGCAAACTGCGTTGCGGGTAAAGCTTGCACGTGCGATTTGAGCGAGGATAATACAGTCTACCTGTTTGGCAGGTTTAGCATTGCTAGAACAAAACTAAAATTAAATTTGTACAGGTACGCGCTCTGAATGACTATGTACACCCATTTCCGTGTTCAACTCGGTTTTGAATGTTTCTATAGTTTACTTTAGTTTTTGTTTTAACGGTATAAATTCTACCACTTAATGTGAGAGTCTTTTTTTTATCTATTTCAGTTTAGAATGCATGTGCCTCTGTTGTAAACTTTTATTCCAAATCATTGAAATATGTTCTTATTCGTTTCATCCTTTTGTCTAATTTGTCAGTAATATCTTGTACCTCAACGACAGGGTTAACAACTCCTCGATCATCATATTTTTGTACCTGTATTAGATTGTTTAACCTCGGCATTTAACATGTCATAAAACTCAGCTAAAATAACAACTTTTATAGTTGTAATCTTATTACTCAAATCTGTAATAGATAACTTGTAATTTTTTGTAGACATATTATCTCGTGTTTTCATTAATATCTAGTGTTTTATTGTTCTCATTATTGTGTCTGTGTTCTTTTTTTTTTTTTTTTTTTTTTTGTCTTTTTTTCTGCTTTGGTTATTTCGGCTAAATCAATCTTTTGTACATCTCTGATAGTGATAGCAAATATATTGTTGTTTAAGTAAGTTATTTTTGCGATATTATTATCTAATATCTTGTTTATCTCACGAACAAATGCTTCCAGTTGACCAAGGAATTCCATCCTTATTTGTTGCGGTTTAGATTGTACAGTGCTATAATCTTCCAAAGATTTTTTTTTTTAAAATTGTTATTCTACATATCGGTTTCTAAAGAACCTATAACATCGTTTAACCTCTACTCGATTGGTGGTTTTTATTCTTGGATGTTAGCTATCTCGCCTGCTCTTTCTGTTACCTCTTGCAATGTTTCAATAACATTATGCAATATTGTTTAAATTGTTGTGCAAACAAATTCTTGAACATCTATATGTTTTCTGTTCTCGTCAATTTGTTTTGTAGATGTGCGATTGGGCTTGCTCTTTCATTACTACTCTGTGAAATATCTGTTAGTTTTATTGACAACTTGTATTCGCCATGATTTGGTTGTTTATTTGGCAACCTTTATTTTTCATGATCTGGTGGATTTCAAATTGTTATCATCCAGAGTCTTACGTATTTTGGTGTCAACAAGTCTTTGTAGAAACCGATTCCTTAACAGTGTCGTTAACTTGGTAATAGGGTTATTTTTTAAATTAAAGTGAGTGTTAATTGTTTGACCTAGTGTAAAATCATTCTCTTTTTATTGTCTCGTTGTTGAATAAAAATTGCTGTCACTAGGACCTATTAGAGACGTTACGCTATTTGCATAACAGAAAGACATTTGACATATCGTTTCAAAAATATGACTTTAGGCCGATTGCCTATTATTCAGTTCATGCAAAAGCACTTGTTCCTTTGGCACAATTCAAAACATTAATGTGTTGAATACAGGCCGGCCGACAGAAATTCCGAGCCCTGTGCAGAGCAGTCATGGGCCCTACAACTAGTTAAACTTTTTTGCATATAAAAACCTGTGTATAGTTTTGCATATAAAACCAGTTCTACAATAACTTAGACTCTTGCAAGGAACACATTTTGATATTTACTGCAAAGATTAATTTATTTTTCTGTAACTGAGTTGACGTCGGACCCCTAGAAATCGTCGAGTCCCTGGGTGATTACCCCCCCCTGCCCCCCCCCCCGGGCGGGCCTGGTGGAATAATATTCACCTATATGTGTACTTCGTATATGAAATTGATTACATTGAACCTCTATATACTTTTTACCATATCTACATGTCAGTTTTTTATTTCTCTTATCTTTTCATTTTTTCCACTGTATTACCAGATTTATCTCCTTTCTGTTACACACTCTTTACATATCTGGTATTTGGTATTTCGCTTTCCTGTTTTATATATTAATTGTTCTGTTCCATTTGTAACATTTTACTCAGTGTGTATCAAATCTTAATTGTACCAATTATTTGTGTAGTATTAGTTCAATTACTACTAAGTGTCAAAGTTCCGAAACAATTCGATTTTCAAAATTTGTATGTCTACACACTGTGAAAAGTCTACCGGAAGTTGCTTCATCTATGTGGTGTAAAACTCTGCCCATGTTAGCTGATGTTTGCTAATTTTGTGGTAGGTCTTTTGTGACAGAAAGTTTATGGATCCAATAAAATTAGAAATGGTTAAAAGTTCGTGAATGAAAAATTTATGGTTGTTTGAGTACACGCGGGAAGGGCTCCTGTACCTTCTCTGATGGACATTCGAAAGTTTATAATCATCATGATTGAATCAACATGTAATTTTAATTATTTCTGATTTTGTTCAAATTCTCATAGACAAGATTGAAATCTTGTACATTGTATTAGTTCTTTTTAGATATAGTTTAAATCAACTTAATAGTTTTGAATATTAGCTTTTTCCATTTCATCCATGATATCATTTCATTACCCTGCCAGGGTCATGGTTATTTTGTAATTGATTTTGATGAATAATTTCTTTATTTTGTTTGATCTTGGACTGCATGATTCATGGTTATAGCAGTCATCAAAATGTTTATGTTCATAGTTATTGTATATAGATGCATTGAAGTTGATTATACCTTGCCGTATTAACGATGATGTAGTGTACATAAGAATGACGTGAAATTCTTTAAATTACAACAATACTTTGGAAGTATAACGTATTTATACGAAGAGGATATATAAGAATGATTTTAAAGCGTTATAACAAATAAAGTATGGATATATTACTGATTTTATTTTGAATTACAAATTAATATATGCCAGACCCTGGGTCATTCGGAAATTATAAGTACATAAAGTATACCTTTATTGTTTCCGAATAACCTAAGGGATGGTCATGGAGGGGTAAAGACAGACCCAGTGACACAGATTGGTTGCATATCTGAATTTCTCAATAGTGTTCATGATATCACCCAGGGGCTAAGTACCTCTGCGTTAAGGTCGTTCGCAGGGTCTAATGTCAGCTACAAATATGCGCATTTGTCACTTTGTGCCCAGGTGTATGTATAATTATAGTGATCGTAATAGTCTCTAAATTAAGACCCTGGGGCTAAGTCCCTTGGGGTATGGGTTTAGAAAAGACCCATGGGTCTTTGTTAGTTGCACATCTAAATTTGCCTTTTCATGCCCAATATATGGGCATAGGGTGAGGATCTCAGTGGTTTCCAAGTCATTACCCAGGGGCTAAGTCCCTGGGGTTTAGGATAGACACAGGGACCTGTATTGGCTGCATATGAGACTGTCTTTTATCTCTTAAAAACATACATGTACATGGCTGACAATTCCATATATAAACTTCCATTCATAAACATTGAAGCCTTAATTACACTCTTTGTGACCTCATGAACCCTCCGCTTGGGTCTCAATGCGGGGGTGGGCGGTTGAGGGTCGAAGCTGGAAAGAAAATACATCTCGTGTCCACTTCACACCATGGGAGAACTATTGCAGGTTTGTCTAAAACTGTAGTAGGAGATGACAGACGGTCGAAAGCGATAACAAGATATCGCAACGGTTTCTTTTAACAAGCGTGCGGATGATAGCTCTAAATCTTTTTTAGAACTTCCCGATAATTATTTGAAAAGGTAACACAATTACTTAGTGGTTTGTTGATGCAAGTGGAATGGTTTTGAAGTTTTGCATTCCTTTTCTTTCAACCCCTTCATATATTAGGACTAAGTACTTAAGCCATATAAAGCCATAGGGGAGATAATACCTCTTAGGCTAAATGTTATTATAGTTTATCAGGACACCAACCGACATTGAACCATATATATATATATATATATATAGTACGCAGAATCACATACTTGGCTGCCTAGAGGTCCCAAGTACGCAGAATTAGACATTACATGGTAAAATTATCAACCATACCTTGTTTTGATTGCTAACAGCGCCCTCTCTCGTTTTCATCATTGGGAGGTCATACATGTTTGTATGTTTTATTACCGGTGTGCATGTATGTCTGTGTACGTGTGCGCGCGCGCGCGTGTGTGTGTGTGTGTGTGTGTGTGTGTGTGTGTGTGTGTGTGAGAGAGAGAGAGAGAGAGAGAGAGAGAGAGAGAGAGAGAGAGAGATTCAGATCAATCACCGAACTTGCTGCAAAGACGTATTTGATAGTAAATAACATTTTCCTAACACGAGATATAGAAGAAATATTCATATTAGTCTTGTCAACAATAAAAAATAAGAACACATCGGTCTAATTCGTATAAACATTTAATGATATTTCAGTAGTATTCACATACTTACATTTACAAGAAAATGTTTCGATATTAATCCCTTCTTAGTAACAATAATAATACAGATACAATTACGGTGTTTTCAGCTGCCTGGTAAACACCAAGGTTGTAATTATTTTGCGTCATTTTCAATATTTGCCTGCAATTTTGTTGATCCTCGAGATAAATGCAATGCATTTCAAATATATAGCATTTTAAAGTAATTCTTAGCTAACCTACGACTAATTAATAATGTCAGCAACATTTTGAAAACATATATCGACTAAATTATACACAAAATGAGGCATCATCATTCAACAATTCTATTTATAGAAAAACACAGGAGAGAAAGTAATGAGCGAGAAGGCGGAACAGTGTAACAAATTCATGTCGCAGAGCACTGAAGTACTATATAAATATTATGTACATATAGGAAATACAACTGAACAAGTAACGCACACCCAACTGCGAATCACTGCCGACAGATCTGTATTCACATAATGTACCGGCAGATCCGTCATGGTATAATGTGCCAGCAGATATGTCTTCGCATAATGTGCCTGGAGATCGTCATGGTATAATGCGCTGGCAGATCAGGGTCTACGCGGTTTTCAGTTGGGTTTGTTTCATATACGAACATACACGGTCAACTAGAATACATGTATTTATAATGTTTTCGTTGTGACTGGTACCTCAATTATGTCAAAGCGACATGATAAACACGGCATCGCTTGATCAATCAAAATGTACCTACCTAATAACGAAAGGAGTTTTTTTAAAGTCATTATATTTAAGCACGCATCAGTAGAAATGGTGAAACCAGATTTAAACGATCTTCGTTTTAATTTTTTTAATCATAAATAAAATTAATTAAAATATTGATAAGTCTAATGTACTTTTGTTGATTCCATTCACATCCAGGTCAACATGAAAGAATATCAATACAGCAATTAATAGCATCGTAATGACACACGACTAATACATTCATCTCAGAAACTTATACAAACAAGTCATGAATCTGTATAAAAATCATTTCGTATGGATAAAATCTTAGAGTAAAACAATTTATACAATAGTCTATGTTATAAAAAGCACAATAACCTACAGGCACTAGTATCTCTCTCTCCCTCTTAATCTAGCACGCATGCGCACAAACAAACTTTTACATAGTTACAAAAATGTCAATAAATAAATTATAAAACGCTCCAATATACAGGGACAGATACAGAACAAACCAGTAAAAGACACACATACATACAAACAGACATAGTCGACAGGCAGAAAGACATGCAAACAGGATAGATAGATAGATAGATAGATAGATAGATAGATAGATAGATAGATAGATAGATAGATAGATAGATAGATAGATAGATAGATAGATAGATAGATAGATAGATAGATAGATAGATGCGTCAATTATACACTAATGTTATATAAAATATGTTTCTAAATAGAGATGATTTGTCACCTGTAAAACAAAAAGGTCGCAAGAAGAAGAAGAACTAACCACCTGCAGCTACTCATACTCTAGACAGAGTTACATTGTGACTGTTACATATGGTAATATTAGTCAAAATATTGCACGAGTCTGTTTATAGCACTATTGGTTGACTAGATATCATCGTATGATGATATATACCGTAAAATGGGCAGCTTTAAAATCGCAAAGCTGATCTGTTCGGACGAAGTTTTTCTCCTGCCGTCCAAGATTTAGATTTGACTCGGAAGTAACGTAAATCCGTGGCATGGTCTTCGTGGAGCATTGGTTTGTATCCACATGGATCACATAGATCCTGAAAAATAACAATATCCTTTTTAAATTATAATACTGATATATTAAAACACTGAAAACAATAAAATGTTATATTGAGATTGTGCACTATTCTTTTGAAATTCTCGTTACTTGTACCTATATATTTTATACTATTTGTTTCAAAACTATATTTAAGTAGTTCATCGATGCTTCTTTCATTACAGTGAGTAGTATTGAATTCGAAAACAAAAACAGTGAGTGGTATCCATTCTCAAAAAAGTCAACGCAGAAGGAAATTGCGCGCTCATTGAGCTATCAGTCAACTTTCATATTACTTTACGTCAATGTGAATTCGGTGTGTTTCAATTAAGAGCCAAATTTGGAAGAAATGTGTAATAACCAAGCAGAGTGATACATAGGATTGCCGTTAATCGGTACGACGTTCCACGGTCTAGCGTGATTGCCGTTAATCGGTACGACATTCCACGGTCTAGCGTGATTACTGACACCTTATTAATTACTTGCCACAATATCATTGTCAAACAGGATGTCTAACGACTTCAATATTCATTTGCAAACCTTTCTCAAAACTGCTAGAGCTAGGGGGATGTGAAACTCCATGGAGCTGTAATCCCTACTGCTTACCAGCTTTAGAGTTAGTCTAGTACATGCTAGGGCTGGAGGATGGAGGAGCGGGGGTGGGGTGGGGGGAGGGGGGGATGTGTGAAACTCCACGGAGTTGCAACATAACTGTTACGTTTTAAAAAAAATCAAAAATGACCACCCCTGTGGTCAGCTCAAGAGTACTTAGCAACTGAACACCAAGAGGAGCATGAAATAAATTTTTCTTAGATTAGAAAACTACCTGTGATAATCTAATTTAGTGGTCGATTGTCTCTGAATAAAGAGCTCAATAATGATTTCTACACTCTCTACCATAGATTAGGATTCGTTTAATTCATTTGGCTTACATTAAGTACTACATACAAATGAAAAATGATGTACATACGTTGAGACCTATATGGAAGAATGACTTATTAACAAACGTATAGCCTCTTAAAAAAATTGTATATCTAAAATAAATACAGTAAAAATAACTTTAAATTGCTCCCCTCCTTTCTGATATTATTATTTTGTAATTATATGATGGAAAGTGCTATAGATATTTTAAATACAAACGCCGCTCATATCTACTAAAATATTTAGTGTGAGAGTTAACTTCAAAATACAAAAGATAAAAATGAAATAATCTCTCAAACCAAAAATAGTATTGATGGTTTTTAAATGCGTATGCATTTCTTCCGCATACAACGCACACATATTTAGTAAACTGAACTGATTTACACTGTAAATTTAGAGCACGAGTTTTTGAACATACAAAAATGTTAGGCGCACGTGTTTTTGTGATACGTGCAGGGACGAACACCAACAATACAGATTATTCTTTTAAAGTTTAAACACACATATCTTCACAACCGCATATCCTATTTGAGTGAAATATGTTGTTTCTGTCATTTTAAGTGTGTTTCTAATATAAAACGATTTCAAATTGGATTGGACGATTTCCTTAAACCTCGTCGAGGATATGAAGAATTCAATATGGCAACTGACTGATATATCTTTTATTGTATACGTTTCTTTTCTTCTGAAATCCTTAACAGGTACGTGTATTTTATTATCATTCTTTTGTTGCTTCCATTACAAAAGAAATGCTTTTAATTTATAGACAATTACTTCTATTATTTTCCTCAGAAATGACCATTGATTGCAGTATTCATATTCTATGAATATATTTCGACTATTTAGTTCCTTAGAATATGTCCACATTAGTGCAATCGGTATTAAATATTTAAGTATATGTATTCTTTATATGCATTTCGACATTATAATGTCCTTACTAAACTCTAATTAGATAGAGAGCAATTTAAGCCCGTAAGGTATCTGGCGACAATAACACTGAAATGCTTATGAACATGCTGTTACCTTGTGAAATAATAACATAGAAATGCGTATGAACATGCTGTTACCTTCTGGGATAATAACATAGAAATGCGTATGAACATGATGTTACCTTGTGGGACCATAACATAGAAATGCGTATGAACATGATGTTACCTTGTGGGACCATAACATAGAAATGCGTATGAACATGCTGTTACCTTGTGGAACAATAACACAGAAATGCGTGTGAACATGCTGTTACTTTGTTGGACAATAACATAGACATGCTTATGAACATGCTGTTACCTTGTGGGATTATAACATAGAAATGCATATGAACATGCTGCTACCTTGTGAGACAATATCACAGAAATGCGTATGAACATGCTCTTGCCTTGTGGGACTCGTAGAAGGTTTTATATCCTCCTTCCAGCAGGTAGACTTCTGGATAAGTCAGGCGTGGGTAGTCTCCCTTGTGCAGCTCCCGGTCCAGGTTTCTCAGGAAACGGTTACTGAAAAAAGCGAAATGCATAGATTAGTGGAAGATAAAATAAATATTGATAGATATACATACTTGGAGTTTTAAAATTATATGAATATCGCTTGTCATCATTATTGATTGCACTCAATGAATAATGAATTTCAGCAATTTAACTGTAATAATACAATTCATGTTGTCAAGCATTTACTATTATGTTACCACATTTTTTAAGCAACGTTGTGGTTAGCAAGTCCAAGTAATGAAGTAATTTCAACACAACTTAATATCAAATACTGTTATTTTCTGTTCTTCTGACACCTTTGGAGATTAAGTTAAGAGACTGAGAAAGTACTAGCCAGGAGTAGAGGACAGAGGGGGTGGGGCTTCGGGTGGCGAAGGAGCCTAACTTACAGTTTAGGGCCTCTTTCCGATGAGAATTCACAGTGGAAAATAAGAATGTTTCTCTTGGTACTGGTACATGACATCGTGGGTTGAAACAATAGGGTTTGAACATCTTCTCTCCTGTATATGTTGATGGCACCCTTAATAATAATAATAATAATATGACTAATAATATGACTACTTTAATAATATATTTGGGTATTGCGCTTACGTACACCAAACGAAAGTAGCCCTTGTGAGAGTAGTGAGTAGATTCTAAGGAAATACCTCAAAAATCTGTGACTGCGGAAATTGGACTGATCTCGGGGAAATGATCAAAAACTAGTGACATTTCATTGAAGGTTATACTACTGCTAGTACTACTACTACTACTACTACTACTACTACTACTAATAATAATATTAAAACTCTAAGTTTGGAAAACTATTTTGACGTCCACCTCGAAGTTGACACTCTTGGATAAGTCCCCAAGGGCAAAGACTGTCACAGGTGGCAAATGTCAGTTGGGTATGTGCATTTGTCTTTTTATACCCTGTAAGTGATGGGACGGGAATCTCGATTGCATTTAGGCTATGGCCCAGAGGCTATGTCCTGATGGGTGTTGGTGTGGGGAGGGGGTGAAGCTGGAGGTACGGATGGACCCAGGAGCCAGTGTTAATCTACTTATATAAATGTGTCTTTTATGCACACAATTTTTATATATTATTATAGAGCATCGATATCAATAGTTTCTTTGCTATGTTCCATAGGCTTCTTTATACATGCCAATACTAAGAGCTGTCAGACAAGAAATTCAGGAGTAGTTTGATTATTTTAAATTTATGTAACATAATTCCTATCCAGACTAAACCCCCACCTGCACACACACACCCTAGGGGGAGATCAAACAAATTTCTAAAACTGTTGGCACACTCTAAACGCATATGACTATAAATTTACCAAAATTGTATGTCTTGCTTTAACGTTGTAGGAGTAGTTCAACGACATTACACACGTACGGACGGAAGGATGGACTGTTTCACAATAATCACAACGACAACGATGATAATGATAAGGATGAGGGGGGGGGATGATTAGAGCAAGAGGAAGAAGAAGTAATTAGATAAAAGGAATACAAATATAGTATCAGTAAAGGTATCTAATTATTCATCCATTTATCAATGCATTCCTTCATCTATCAATCCATCTTGCATCGTTTTGTATCTCCTCTGTAAAACATCATTTTTGTTCACTTAGTACTTGGCCCTAGTGGCCTCAGGTGTGCAATTATGATATGTATTATAGCCTATATTGTTCTTATTGTGATTCATTTAATTCATTCATTCTATCATCATTTACTTCATTGTTTTTAAAAAGTTATTTATTTCTGTCTTTCTTTCTTTGATATAATTTTCTGGACTGACCTTAATATGACCAGCTTCATATTCATAAGGATATCGGCAGTCAATGATTGTACAGCTCTCCACTTGATCAGTATATCTTCCATTCAGAACGTCTGCAACCTACAAGAATGGGTGGTCAATTAGTAAAATCCTTTTTTCAATGCATCAGACCACTGGAATGTTTATCATAACATGGTATATGTAAGAGACATGTTTGAATGTGAGTTAAGAGATATGAAAAAACATAGAATACTTTAAGCAGACAAAATTCTCAGTGAATGAAATTCGCTTCTGGGGTACTCGATTACAGATAGTCTGAAAATTACTTTTTAATCCTATCTCGACTAAGCTAACTGAACTCGTGAAACCGTAAATCCGACCTCTAGAGCAGTTTCACGATATCGATGCCATAATTCAGCATGTCTTTACATGAATATTCAACCAGATTCTCGCGACCTGAGAGTCACACGAGAGTCTGGTTGAGCCAGACAATGTAATCTAATGACCCGTTAAACTGTCCGTGCAAAATCATGATCAGTTATAAATGAGGAATATTTGTTTCGCTGTCTTTTAACTGGACAAATTGTAATATCGGAATTTGAGACATGATCTCGTTTCTATTGTACTCAAAGATACCCAAAGGAAGTTTTGTTGGTCTGTCCCTGGACCGTTATCGATGGGTCCCTATTTTAATGTCAACGAGAAGTCCTTGAAAAAAACAGTAAATTCAATTTCGAAGAGAATTACGGAATACTATGTCTTAATGTATTGATAACTCTATTATTACGATTACTCTACTTGATCATGATCTCGGGTCTTGATGACTCTGTTATTATGATTACTCTACTTGATCGTGATCTCGGATCTTGATGACTATGTTATTATGATTACTCTACTTGATCGTGATCTCGGATCTTGATGATTATGTTATTATGATTACTCTACTTGATCATGATCTCGGGTCTTGATGACTATGTTATTATGATTACTCTACTTGATCGTGATCTCGGATCTTGATGACTATTATTACGATTACTCTACTTGGTCATGATCTCGGGTCTTGATGACTATTATTATGATTACTCTACTTGATCGTGATCTCGGATCTTGATGACTATTATTACGATTACTCTACTTGGTCATGATCTCGGGTCTTGATGACTCTATTATTACGATTACTCTACTTGATCGTGATCTCGGATCTTGATGACTCTATTATTACGATTACTCTACTTGATCGTGATCTCGGATCTTGATGACTCTATTATTACGATTACTCAACTTGATCGTGATCTCGGATCTTGATGACTATTATTACGATTACTCTACTTGATCGTGATCTCGGGTCTTTATGCTATTATTATGATTACTCTACTTGATCATGATCTCGGATCTTGATGACTATTATTACGATTACTCTACTTGGTCATGATCTCGGGTCTTGATGACTCTATTATTATGATTACTCTACATGATCGTGATCTCGGATCTTGATGACTATTATTACGATTACTCTACTTGATCATGATCTCGGGTCTTGATGACTCTATTATTACGATTACTCTACTTGGTCATGATCTCGGATCTTGATAACTATTATTATGATTACTCTACTTGATCATGATCTCGGGTCTTGATAACTCTATTATTACGATTACTCAACGATCGTGATCTCGGATATTGATGACTATTATTACGATTACTCTACTTGATCATGATCTCGGGTCTTGATGACTATTATTATGATTACTCTACTTGATCGTGATCTAGAATCTTGATGACTATTATTACGATTACTCTACTTGGTCATGATCTCGGGTCTTGATGACTCTATTATTATTATGATTACTCTACTTGATCATGATCTCGGGTCTTGATAACTCTATTATTATGATTACTCTACTTGATCATGACCTCGGATCTTGATAACTATTATTATGATTACTCTACTTGATCATGACCTCGGATCTTGATAACTATTATTATGATTACTCTACCTGATCATGATCTCGGGTCTTGATAACTCTATTATTATGATTACTCTACCTGATAATGATCTCGGGTCTTGATAACTGTTTGATAAATGTTCATAATCATGGGGTTATATGCCTTATATGAGATACAACCCTTCAATGCCATCGTGAAAAGTAAAAGCAAGCGTTATTAAGACGACATCACGTGATTTTGAGAGGAAGGTAATGCAGAAATTCAGTAATTAATCACGATACGAGAAAACAACGGGATGACGAATCAAAATGACAGAATATTGTTGTATTCAATCGTTTGCTTCATTTAGGTGTGTGTGTGTGTCTGTGTGTGTGTGTATTTGTGTGGGTTTTTTTCTTTGTTTTGTTTTATTTATTTATTTTACCGTGTTTGGTGTCAGCGACTTGAGGTCCCTATGTTTTCCCTGGACAGTTGGCAGGCAGTAGGGTTTGGAGCCATCCGCTATGAGCTCTATCTCCCCATACAACTTGTCCACTGCATCAGTCATGGTAGTACTTGGACTGTTCTCAGTCACAGAAGTCTGAAGAAATAGGAATTAAATATTCAAAGACACATAAAAGCTTTTAACCACTGATTTGCCAGCTAACTCTACTCCTTACATGTGAAATTAAGCAAAACTTTAAATGTGGTGGATTTTCAATTATTCCAGTATTTACCAACAAAATGAACATTCAAGTCGACGATTTTATTAGCAGTTTAAAATCTGTATAGTATGTAATAACAATGACACATATTAGTTTATGCTTCAAGATCTTTATAGTATGTAATAACAATGACACATTAATTTATGCTTTAAGATCTGTACAGTGTGCAATAACAATGACACATATTAATGTATGCTTTAAGATCTGTATAGTATGTAATAACAATGACACATTAATTTATGCTTTAAGATCTTTAGATGTATTAGCATGTAACTTAACTTTAATGTTACTTGTACTTGAAGATTGCGTGACGGGTATTGCAATGACCTATAGTTGTATTTTCATAAACTGACCATTTGGAAGAGACTAGTTTAGTTTATTATGTTACAGCAAGTCAAATAGGTCATTTAGTTCCGAGGCAATTGGAATAAAGTGCCATCCCTAAGGATGCACCACGGTAGGATATTCAATGGTAGGATTCGAACCCGCACCGTTTCGATCGCGAGTCCGGCGCGACAACCACTTAGAAACCGCGGGTTCCTGCCTTTATACAACTCACCTCTTACGACATATTGGAGGGGCACCGGGCCTATTATATATACCCGAGCCCTCAGGGAGGAAGGATTTTAAGAAATATGGTCACCTTAAGTCACAAACCTAGGTCAAATTTCTACAAAAATGCTGCCTTTGAATCCCAGTGTAATTTTAGCAGCTGTTGCACTGGAGGCCACAGATTGGCACAGACATCTATTTCAATATCAAACAAGTGACCTCGATCAAATATTCCAGAGGAAAAGCCAAAGTATGACAGTTGGTTCAACATTACTGTACTATTTACGACGAATCAACTCCCTACTTTAGTGAGTGGCATCCTTTTAAAGATAAACTCTCACAAGATTCAATACATTTCAAGACCTGTGGTTTCACGAAGACTGTACAACTACACGAACTACACCTCGTTGAAAATACCAAAATACTTTTGCACACGATGAAGTTGTCGCAGTTTCGACTGAGTCAACGCATAAGAAACGCAAGTACCCGCTTTACCATTTCAGACCTTCTTTAGATGTCAAGTCATTTTATTATTATATATGTCCACGGAAGGAGACCAATCAGGCGCCCCTTCGGTCCGTAAGCAGGTTAAACAAGTACAAGGGCATACAACAGTCTGTGGAAACTTCAAGATTGAGACTTTTGCTCCTGATTCAGGAAACGCCAACCAAGACAATCCTCGTCAACAGTAATATCTAGGAGAAGATCACTCTTACTGGTTGTTAGTTTTTGATCACTGTAACATGCAACATCTGAAGTAATATGTAATTATGCAAGTTTGGATCTTACCTGAGAAAAATCCTTAGTGTTTTGGGTAGTACAGTTTTCATCACGTAAGCGCTTGACTCCTGGTAAAATATCGTACATGTTATTATCGGTTGGACGTTTCGATGTCAACAAGGATCTATTTATATCAAAAGAGTAGAAGCGTCCAAGCGATCTTCGAACCGGCCTCTTTATCTGAAACTGATCGAAAATATTTATAAAAGAGGATATGGTCAAATTTTCTAACCTCATATTTCCTTCCATATTTTATACAGAAGAGGATATTGGGGACATAGCTCTCGTAAATAAACACAAAATAGCAAAAGGTTAATTCGAATCTAGATCTCTACAGGTGTCAGAACTACCAATGTACTTTTAAAATGTCCTAAGGAATTGAGAAAAATGCATTTAGGTCATGTATGCAAAAACCACTATTTCTTATTATCTCTGTAAAAGAACACGGCTGGAAAAAATCTTCTGACCGGATGTAGCTTTAGGAATATAGAATAGAACATGCAATGACCGTTCAGACATATTGACTGAAACCTGCGCACATACATATATAAATGTATGTTTGATTATATTGAAGTTATGTATGTATGTACGTATGTATGTGTATATATATATATATATATATATATATATATATATATATATATATATATATATATATATATATATATAAATAATGATATACAAATTGTTAAAGGTGCGGGAACAAATTATATCCAAGCGGTTTGAACAAGGGGCGCTCTTCGTCAGGGTGACAAAGAACACTTAGGAAGACAAGAAAAGAAACAGAAAACACCTAAAAATTAAACTTATGAAGGTAGAAGTATTTCCATTATGGTACAAAGAAAGCTCCCCTATAAAATGAAATAAAAAGGAAAGGAGAAAAGGTAGCAACATCTCTTTGCAATACAGGTGGATTCACATTTTATCCTTTGTTACACTCTAAGAAGTGAAATATTTGTTCAAATTTCGTCATCAGTCTTTTGTAAGGAAGACACAAAATTAAGCGTGTTGACCTCTGATACTAACTTTGTCTATTCTACATCGCCTAACATGCAAGAGGTGTGAGTGGGGTAGTAATTTCTTATAGGGATCTTTCGGGTCTCCCATAACCCTTTATCAGTATCAGGAAGCATACCTCTTCATGTAAAGAATCATCTATGATGCCGAGTTCTTCTTCTGTGGCCAGAACTAAATTAGAACAGGAACTGGTCAGATCCTACATGAAATGTTGGACAAAAAAGTATTTTAATCATTCATGTATCAAAAGTGAAAAGTGTATATACATAAAGGTATCTACTAACATATTCGTTCTACTTTTTGGGGCAATAAAACCTCGAATAAAAACCTTCATTATATCGTGATCGCAAGTCTGTAATTTTACAAGCAGTATTTACTTAGAACATATTTGTCTAATAGCAATTATCCAGTGCCCCGTATAGGCTTCAACATTTAAATATAATTACAACTGAAAGCATTACACAATAGATATTTAATACTAATTGTAAGGATTAAATACATACCAGAAATAACCGTGTCAATTCAATTCAATTTATTCTTATTGCAAGATGGAGATAGATATGACTGAGTAGCTGAGAAAGAAGAATAATCATTACATGTTATATTATATACAGTTCAGATACGCATATGAGAAAAAACAAATGCCAATTGTTTTTATAAGAGATACAAATTAGGCTGAGATTCTCTCCCCCCCCCCCCTCGAAAAAAAAAACTTTGTAAAAAGTTACTTGCATATATGTCATCTCTGTGATTAGGAAGAAAATTGTTTTCAGTAATGGCAATTGAGAATGATCGTTTGACTAATGGGGTAGGATTGGACAAGCATAAGTAAACTGCCTTTCAGCAAACTCACTGTCATCAAATTGACATAGGCAAGAAAAAGCGAAAAATATTGTCGATTATTTCACATTTATTTTTTCAATAATAGCTTTCCCTTCCTAAACCATTCATGAAAAATAAATATTTAAATATTTTTTGTATGCTCGCTTTCTCCACTGAAATAGCCAAAAATGTCGACTATAAAAATGGCTTTCAAAATAGTTACAAAAAGAATAATATCCAATAATCATCTTATATTTTAACAATGGAGTAGGAGAAAGCGACCGTAAACATGTTTTAAGTTACCATTTATATGAAATGAAAGAGTTATTTGAGAATTAAGTTTCACACTTGCAACTCTTACTTCAAGGAAAACAATAGCATTAAAAGATTTAAAAAGGAAATTGCAAAGTTTTTCGTAAAGATAAAGAGTTAAGTTATTATAAATGTGGTAATGACAAGAAGAAGATAGTGTGGAAATATCCATGTGTCAACTCTAATGCATGGAATTGGCGAAACTGATAAATCAAGACGACAAGAAGAAGATAGTGTGGAAATATCCATGTGTCAACTCTAATGCATGGAATTGGCGAAACTGATAAATCAAGACGACAAGAAGAAGATAGTGTGGAAATATCCATGTGTCAACTCTAATGCATGGAATTGGCGAAACTGATAAATCAAGACGACAAGAAGAAGATAGTGTGGAAATATCCATGTGTCAACTCTAATGCATGGAATTGGCGAAACTGATACATCAAGACGACAAGAAGAAGATAGTGTGGAAATATCCATGTGTCAACTCTAATGCATGGAATTGGCGAAACTGATAAATCAAGACGACAAGAAGAAGATAGTGTGGAAATATCCATGTGTCAACTCTAATGCATGGAATTGGCGAAACTGATACATCAAGACGACAAGAAGAAGATAGTGTGGAAATATCCATGTGTCAACTCTAATGCATGGAATTGGCGAAACTGATACATCAAGACGACAAGAAGAAGATAGTGTGGAAATATCCATGTGTCAACTCTAATGCATGGAATTGGCGAAACTGATACATCAAGACGACAAGAAGAAGATAGTGTGGAAATATCCATGTGTCAACTCTAATGCATGGAATTGGCGAAACTGATAAATCAAGACGACAAGAAGAAGATAGTGTGGAAATATCCATGTGTCAACTCTAATGCATGGAATTGGCGAAACTGATAAATCAAGACGACAAGAAGAAGATAGTGTGGAAATATCCATGTGTCAACTCTAATGCATGGAATTGGCGAAACTGATAAATCAAGACGACAAGAAGAAGATAGTGTGGAAATATCCATGTGTCAACTCTAATGCATGGAATTGGCGAAACTGATAAATCAAGACGACAAGAAGAAGATAGTGTGGAAATATCCATGTGTCAACTCTAATGCATGGAATTGGCGAAACTGATACATCAAGACGACAAGAAGAAGATAGTGTGGAAATATCCATGTGTCAACTCTAATGCATGGAATTGGCGAAACTGATACATCAAGACGACAAGAAGAAGATAGTGTGGAAATATCCATGTGTCAACTCTAATGCATGGAATTGGCGAAACTGATACATCAAGACGACAAGAAGAAGATAGTGTGGAAATATCCATGTGTCAACTCTAATGCATGGAATTGGCGAAACTGATAAATCAAGACGACAAGAAGAAGATAGTGTGGAAATATCCATGTGTCAACTCTAATGCATGGAATTGGCGAAACTGATAAATCAAGACGACAAGAAGAAGATAGTGTGGAAATATCCATGTGTCAACTCTAATGCATGGAATTGGCGAAACTGATAAATCAAGACGACAAGAAGAAGATAGTGTGGAAATATCCATGTGTCAACTCTAATGCATGGAATTGGCGAAACTGATAAATCAAGACGACAAGAAGAAGATAGTGTGGAAATATCCATGTGTCAACTCTAATGCATGGAATTGGCGAAACTGATACATCAAGACGACAAGAAGAAGATAGTGTGGAAATATCCATGTGTCAACTCTAATGCATGGAATTGGCGAAACTGATACATCAAGACGACAAGAAGAAGATAGTGTGGAAATATCCATGTGTCAACTCTAATGCATGGAATTGGCGAAACTGATACATCAAGACGACAAGAAGAAGACAGTGTGGAAATATCCATGTGTCAACTCTAATGCATGGAATTGGCGAAACTGATACATCAAGACGACAAGAAGAAGATAGTGTGGAAATATCCATGTGTCAACTCTAATGCATGGAATTGGCGAAACTGATACATCAAGACGACAAGAAGAAGATAGTGTGGAAATATCCATGTGTCAACTCTAATGCATGGAATTGGCGAAACTGATAAATCAAGACGACAAGAAGAAGATAGTGTGGAAATATCCATGTGTCAACTCTAATGCATGGAATTGGCGAAACTGATAAATCAAGACGACAAGAAGAAGATAGTGTGGAAATATCCATGTGTCAACTCTAATGCATGGAATTGGCGAAACTGATACATCAAGACGACAAGAAGAAGATAGTGTGGAAATATCCATGTGTCAACTCTAATGCATGGAAATGGCGAAACTGATACATCAAGACGACAAGAAGAAGATAGTGTGGAAATATCCATGTGTCAACTCTAATGCATGGAATTGGCGAAACTGATAAATCAAGACGACAAGAAGAAGATAGTGTGGAAATATCCATGTGTCAACTCTAATGCATGGAAATGGCGAAACTGATCAAGACGATAAAATCTTCAGTTAATAAAGGCTAAGAGGAGGATGGACAGAAGAAACGAAAAGGAAAAGTTAGAGGAACGAAGTAAAATTTCAGCCTCAGCACATCACTCCACTACCACTGGTCTCATTGTCCTGAAAGGTGAGTGACTGTATCCTATATATTATTTTCTTACGTTGAAAGAGATGTTGGACGACTTTCCTGGAGAAGATTTGCAGTTATCTCCCTTGCCCTCGGGTGTCAGGAGAAATTGGAGGTATTCACCGTTAGAACTTCCTGCGGACTTGGCAGGGGTAGAACTCATGCTTGGCATCTGGGAATAATAATAATAATAATAATAACAATAACAATAACAACAACAAAACAGGACTGGAACTGGAAGAAGAATATTAAGAAGACACTGAGATTTCTGTACAAGTCGATATTTCGCTACCAAAAGTTTTTATATACAAACGTTTCATTATAGAATGAACACCGGTTATGAAACAAATTTTGATTCCGTCTAATTTTTCGGTAGTAAAATTGAAGTATTTTCATTTTTGCAGTTTTACTCTTTAAACCTATCATCACGACACAGTTGTTAAGCTTTTTTCTCTTGATGACGATGAAGTGATATCATAATTAGAACAGAACAATTTTCAATGTGATATAGTCATGTAGAATGAACCAGTATCTACTGATCTAATTTTGTTGTTAAGTTTCTTTTCTTATCTGACGAGAAAATAGCATTAATAAAATTCGTTCAAGAGAACTACTGCCAACGTCTCAATGTGATGCCATCACAGTTTGCTAATCAGACAAATTTTACCCCAATTTAAAAATAAAACTATCGTAAAAAATATGAATATCCCATGTCTGTGATCCTTTGGAAACATGGCTTCATTATAAGTATATATGTCTTTCAACTGCTTTATCAAGTGCATGAGGCTGTGTTTGGTTTTATTCGTGATATGTCTTCGTTCGACTAAGCGCTATATACGGTTCATGTACTCGTGTACTGTCTGTCCGTTTGTAGAAAATCGCTGACTGTTTTGAATTATGGAAGACCAAGAGTCCATAGTAAAATATTTGTCCATCATGCTTACAAATAAGTAATTCTTACATAATTTCGTAGGAAAACTTTGAACTAACAAAAATACATTTTAGAATAAATGCTTCCATTTACAAATAGCCTTCAAAGTAGGCCAGGTTCAGAAAAAATATGCTTATTTTGGCCAAAGTTTGATCATTCAGAGCCTTTGTTAATAGATGCTTTTATTGATAACCAAAGCCACATTCCAATATTATTTGTAAAACATCCATATATTAAACATATTTAGAGATCATTTTATTTCTCAATTGAAATGTTATCGAAGTAATGGAAACAAATTGGCACTTTTTGCCACAAAAGAAAAGAACTTTTTTGAAGTTTTGATTGGTAAAAGACTTGGGGCGTTTGAAATGAATTTTATAGCATGACTGTTGTGTTATCGTATTTAATAAATATGCTATTAAAATAGTTCTCGATAATAAATAGGATCTCAAATAGATAATAATTTAATATTAAATTTATGAAACGAATTGAATAATTTGCAGCTTTTGCTAGCTTTGGCGAGAAAAAGCTGAAGATCATTCAACGAGTTTGATATATTCAGTATTAAATCATTACTCATTTGAGATCATGTTTATCATGTTTATTTTGAGTGGCAAATATATGGATAGAAAGAACAATTGATGTTCAGCATTTCATTTAATTCTGGCGCAAATGCTTCACTTTTTAATTCTTGAGAGTGAAAATATAGTCACCGACGCGAGTTGAAGCAATTTAGCATGATTCGGTAACCAATAAGATATAGAAGTATTTTTATTTTTTTATTTTACAAATTAAAATTCAAAACGGAACTGTCCTTGTAATCAACAAAACATTTAAGATGGACAACGTCATTTTTCAACAGTGGATCTCTGACGGAAATTCCTATGTAATGTCACATAGTTTACTCGGTCAGGTCAGCTGGAGTAGTCGGCTACCGATTTATGAAAGTAGCAGCAATGTAAAGGGGACTGTCTACAGCTAGAACATGGGTAATGGTAGTAATACTAAAATAAAATGGTTCCAGAAGGCGGAACAAGGAAAATTCACACGGTCGCACCCAATCAATAACGAGAATACTGCGCAAGATGCTGACATATAGAAAAATATAATATAAAAAAAAATTTAAAAAAAATAAAATACAAGCTCCGTATGTAAAGTGTACCAACTATGTTATAAATCATGTTACAACACCCCATGACGTCATAAATGATGTCACGACGTGACAAACATAAGCGTAATATCTAAAACATCTAAATGTGTTTCCGTGTCCTTTAACTACACTATACTGCAGTTTTATTAAATAAAATCATTACGTTTTCGTCATGTAATAAATAAAATCGTATATGTGTACCCTTTCAAAACGAAGTTTATGAAACTTCATGTTTAATTTTTATCGCCGATGTTCGCAAAAGATAGAAATTATTCAACTCATTTTATAAATTTCATTTGAAAGAAAAACTCATGTTAGATCCTATATATTTTGGACAATATTTCTATTCTATTAAATGTGTGTTAGTTCCAAGGTTAGTCATGATTCTACCGTCTGTCTGGTTCTATTTGTCAGAGACAAGGCTGATGCCAAAAGAAATACGCAGGAAGATCAGAGTCAATACTATTGACTGAGAAACTATAACAGGTTAATTTAAAAGCACATTTAATAGTATTTTTTTTTTTTACTAAACTTGTATATTGTTTTAGTACTCACATCATTACTCAATGTATTTACTGAATAGAACTATTTATGATGTGTAATATATTAAAAACAACCAACACCATAACACAGCAAACCAGATTTCATGCAGGGCTGTACATAATAGAATGTGTGGCTCATATCTACCTAACTTATAGGTAATAAAATGGTGCATCCTCAAGTGAAAAGAAACCCCAACAAAATTTGTTAACTAATCTGTCTATTTCCCTTATATTATCAAGCGAAAAATGTTTATACTTAAAGAACAACAAAAATTATTTTTCCTGAAAGGAAAATTCCAGCCCTCCCCCAACCCCACTTAATATCTTAATAAAACAGTTGGCGCCTCAGATCTTATAAATATTTAATATATATTTCCTATGTAATTAAAAGCAACACGTAAAGAGCCTTAGGTGAAGTTTTATGTTTTCCAGTACCAAAGCAAAAGAATATCCACCACTACACCAACCTCCATGTTCCATTAACACCTTATGTATATTAGTTACTGATGTAATAAAGCCTAAAAAGATACTGTTAACTATAATGAAATAATGTAATTTAGAAATTTACAGTTATGTAATAATGTTATACAATATGGTTCATAACTTTCAAGTTGGCACTTGTGTTATACAGTTCAGTGGTGAAAGTCAAAGATTAGCTTTAAATACTTTCTGAAGTATTATCGATAACATGAAATAGTATCCAATCAGCAAATATATAGAAATATTATCTCAAATGAAAGAACTGTATTAAAATACATCTTTTAATTTAAGACATATATTAGAGATATTACTATGAAAACCTACCAGTAAGGGTAATTACTTTTGTTCCTGTACATTTCCTGTAAAGGCCTCTTATCCAAATTGTTAAGTTTTATTTTCAGAACCACCTATATTATATCTTCAATAATATGTAGAGTTCCTGAGGGCATCCATTTTTGGCCAATATAGTAACTACTCTCCTAAATAGAAATATAACGGATAAATCTCGAATTTGTATTGAATTAGACCGGTTTACTAAAGTAAGAACTCTCCGAAAATGGACGAAGTCATCCTTAGCAAACTTTACTATTGACACTTTCCTGTTAGATCACATTAGTACAAGTAGAATAATACAAAATATGTGTTACAAATAAAATAAATAATCGGTCATCTACATACTGGAGAATCTTCATCTTGAAACAAACGGAATCTGAAAAACAAACAAACAAAAGTGTAGACCGGATACAACATAGAATACATTTTGAAAAGAACTGGGTATATTTATATATGAAATTGTTCATGAAAGAAAATATTTCGAGCACAGACGGATGGATAGATAGATTTTACCAGAATTTAAAACTAACGTGCGTATTCTTAAAGGACTAAATAAATAGATTCTAATACCTGGAACTTATGTTACTGTACAACAGCATAAATCTGGGTTTATATCTTACTTACATACCCATTTAATCTTACACGGTTGATCTGGTGTTCGATACGGATGTTCAATCCGTATTTGCGTATCACACAACTGATGGAAACTACTTTGGTGTCTTCTTTGACGTCCGCGCATCTATATGTTTATACACAGTGAATAGAACTTTGTATAAATCCCAATAAGTTTTGAAATTTATTCATACTGTAAAGCTAAAAATATTTAAAAAGCGTAAAAGAAGGGGTATGTAACAAATGAAAAACAACATTCGTGTTTTGTTCTGAGTCGCGGAAAAGAACTCGTTTGATATGGCTTATGAATACGTCTGACGGCCTCGACGTATCCCTACGTTATATAAAACTCGTTCTTTTCGCGGACTAAGAACAAAACACGTACGTAGTTTTGTTTATTTATTACACACCCATTTAATCTTAAATGGTTGGTCTTGTGTTCGATACAAATGTTCAATCCGTATTTCCGTATCACACAGCCGGACTGGAACAACTTTGGTGTCTTCTCGGGCGTCCTTACGCCATATCAAAGTCGTTCTTTCGCTGACTCGGAACAAAACACGTCTTCACTTTTGTGTATGCATCAGTGTTCTAGAGACTCAGACTGTTCTTCCCTGCCAAGCATTTTTTTTTATATTAAAAAATCCTTTCTTCACGAATTCGCGAAATTCTTTTCTTCATTTATTTCTTCTTCCTCCCTTCTTTCTTTTCCAGAAAGAAAGAAAGGCAGGAAGGAAGGAAGAAAATAAGAAAGAAAGTAATTTAGCAAACTTTAATCGTATGTGATTACTTGCCGGCTCACATTTGTATGTTCTCGTCAATATTAATACATTTCATTTTTCCATGCTAGTATATGAATTTACAGGCAATATATTTCTTCACAAGTTTGTAATATCCCTTCTGATAAGACATTGTCTTGCATTGAAAAAAAGAATGAACGGATTCACGGATAATATGCAGATAAATGCATGTATAAGAATAGACAGACAGACAGACAGACAGACAGACATACATACAGACAGACAGATAGATAGATAGATAGATAGATAGATAGATAGATAGATAGATAGATAGATAGATAGATCAGATAGATAGATAGATAGATACATAGATAGTATCTTTAATCATATCATGCCAGTTTAAAAACGGAAAAGAAAAACAAGCAACAACAACAAAAAATACATGCATGGAGAGAGAGAGAGAGAGAGAGAACTGTATAATAAAAACAAAATATGTGTGAGTGTGAAATGTCCATAAAATATGTGTGAGTGTGATCTGTCTATTAGTCTGAAAAGTATTTTAAAAATTATATAAAGGTCTGGACTGCCAAAAATATCTGTGTATTAATTTCATCAGAGTACATGGAATTTACCAAACTAATGTCTTCATTGTAAGTTGATATGGTAATGTGAAAACAACACGATGTATTTAGAGCTGTATATTTTTCACATTCTAATAGAAATTATTCAGCAGATTCGATAAGCCAGCATGTATAGTACCTGCTGTTGGAAAGATACCACTACTACACTCGCGTATGCTGAGCTTCTACCACCCAATCACCAACGTCATAATAAGGGAATTACATGTTGATCTCAATTCAGGTAATGGTTGAAATTTTGAATAGATGGGTTTGCTTATAATTTCTATAAATAAAGTGTTCCACGTTTGAATTGTAGAAGGCATAAATACAAGGTTGTTCTATACTGACCCCAAATCAGCTTGTGTTGGCTTTAGTAGCGCTTGGCTTGGTTTAGTGTCGAATAACGTTACGGCGTAGATAAATACCGGATCCGGGGCCAATTGTCACGTCACTATTTTTAAGCCAACACCCCCCTTTTTTTTTCTTCTTTTTGTTTTTAATGGACAAGTTGGACCTTGTCTTCAACAAATGGTCCGAATTCTCTGTTATCAAAGTGCATAGAGCCGATTTGAATCGGGTTGGATCTTAGTTGTCCCAAACCTGGGCCGACTTGTCTTTGTTGGGAGTTGTCCGACTTCCTTGTAATGCTCACGGTACTAAATATATGGAAGAAGGTAAACCAGTCTAGAAATGGAGTATATATGGGTTTGGCTGGCCAGGATTGGTTGATAATTAAAGTAAAAGTTTAGTGACAAGAATCTTTTGAGAGTTTATCCTAGCTGTAACTGAAAAAAATAGAGACCAAGTTTTAGTGATGGAATTTCAGTCCTTTTACAGACTTGAGTTTGGAGAACACATTTCTGAAATTAGCACCTGACTCTTTGGTGCGGAATTGAAAGCACATGTTTCAAACACATGTAGATCCATAAAATGCCGCGGTTCATATTGTATTCTCTACGCAGAAGCTGTCATCAAGGATATGTCTATACTGATAAATATAGGTTTGACCATGAGCATTCAGAAATTTAAAGTTATTGAATTTTTAATATCATGGTATTTGCATATGTTTATTATGGGAGCTGAATTAGTACCGTGAGTCCTGCAGGACGACATCCTAGATAGCCACGCTTTTGGCTTCTGACTATAGTGTTTGCATGAAAACAGGTTAATTACTGGGTTGTCATTTCAGATGGAGACTTTCCGAACAACTTGCAGATGTTGGAAAGAGGTATTAAAAACATGGTAATTGTTATATTTTTAATTATGACTGATAATGAAATGAGTCTGTCCATCTTCTTTCTTGTTTACCTTGATTGTTTATTCAATCCAGAATTAGGTACAATTTTAAAAAAATCTATTGATGATTCATCAGCTATTGATGATTAATTAAAGTACCCACATTTCTGTATAAAAATAACCATGTATATGAATATGTTGTGCATAACACAAGACATAACGAGATAGTAATCCAAACAATCCAGCGAAGAAGAAAAAGCATTTGATGTTGAGGCTGTTGTTGTTGTTGTTGCTGTTGCTGCTGATCCAAGCGATTAGAGAATTACCAACAAACGATGATGCAAGCGATAAGAGAATTACCAACAAATGATGATGCAAGCGATTAGAAAATTACCAACAAACGATGATGCAAACAATTAGAGAATTACAAACAAAACCTTTTTCATGAGTCTTCTACCATGAAAGAAGTTAAGACCGATATGAAGTAATGTGATAACGATCACTACAACGATGAGTACATTGAAGCCAATGCGATGGTGAAATAGTGGTGATCTAGGAGATGGTGGGGATAGGGGCAGTGATCAGTGCATATAAATCTATTTTCCGTGTCTTTTTCAAAAAGAAAGGCAGTGGATACATACAATTAGGTTGATTTTTTTGTAACTGGAATGATATGATTGATACTAATGATGGTGTGGTAGTGGTTGTGGTGTCTGTGGAAGTGGTGGTGGCTGTGATGATGTTGCACTGAGTAAATAATAATAATAATAATAATAATAATAATAATAATAATAATAATAATAATAATAGCTTACCTTGTCATTCTTTCCTGACCGTATATATTCTTATCTACCATATAAACTTTTCGTCAGTTATTTAGCAAATTCGATTCAATTTTACACTTCGTATTGCTTCTCTAGTATCCTTGTGTTGAATGGTTCGCTGCTTCGTCGTGAATGGTCACAGACCCATTCTGGCAGTACGTTATATTGAACTGTTGTGGTCTGAGTGTTTATTTAGCAATTACTTCTAGAGGAGTCTTTAATCCCGTCAGGACCATTGAGAATGTGAGAACCAGATGTCACGTCGGCCGTCTAAACAAGGGGACAGTAGGCCATATTAATAACCTAATAACCACTCATGGGACTGAGTCAAAAAGTAAACAGTCACGTATCAGCTGAATAATGTGTGTAGATTGGTGCACTCAAGCTGACACACACACACACACACACACACACACACACACACACACACCTATATATATATATATATATATATATATATATATATATATATATATATATATATATATATATATATATATATATATATATAAAGTACCTACATACCCATCTTCCTGCATACATAGATACATGCATACTACAATCCGCATCAAACGACAACTCTCATACATTAAGGACGTTTACATATATCATATAAAAGTGCAAGAATGTACTTCTTTTGAGAAAATCAAACTACTTGCTAAAAGGATGGCTGAAAAGACAAATTTGCGAATCTATTGGTCAATTAACAAATTAATTTTAAGAAAAACATTGAACGACAGAAAGAGAAAGTGTAGACCCTGATTAAGCGATTACAGTTTGGTTGTCAGTTCAAGAACAATGGTCAAAGGAGGAACATTACATTATTTGGGTTCATACGTTTTATAAAGTGAGTTTTACACAAGAGTCAATGACTCTCTTGTAAAACTAATAAAAACTAATTAAACTAAAACTGACTAATAAATTAAATGCATAGTTCAAATGACTTACCTGTACGATGTCATTTCGGAAGTGTAATCGTTTTTTAGAAATTGGTCCCAGATCTGAAACACAAGGATTTATTTTATGAGAGACACCCAACACCTCATATGACAAAAGAAAGACAAGGCAAATAAAAAGGATTATGGGTAATCCCTTTACCGGACAAGCATTGTTTTTGATTATAGAAAGTACTTGTCAGATTTACTTATTGCTCCATAATACTCACTGGTCGTGCTAATTGCATTGTACTGTTCTCTTATTTCCCTATCCCTAAATCCTATATTGTTGACTGGTTGACTTGCTCCTCACACATTTGGTTCTCCATAAAACTGAGAAAGGCGTCATCCACAGAAAGTTAGTATTGAGGGGAACCCCCTATTTTCATCTTGATTTGTTTTCAATGTCTGTATAATCAGAGCTAGTTCACTCTTATTTTGAGATGGTGACAATGGTGACATCAGAGTGACATGAGATATACATATATACAGATATAAAGAAAGTATTCCTTCACACGTACGTTGGTTAAAGTATACACGTATATCTCAAAAATTGCCTATTTGTCTTGTGTTAAAATCAGTTCACTTTTCTCAGGAAAATAAAAGTTTTATTTCTCAAATAGAAAATCAAGCAATATGTATAGTTAAATTTCAAATAATCATTCCTTTTTTACATATAAAATTTTAGTTTCCCAAGCGTCCCTTTATATTACCTAAGTGTTATCAAAAGACAAAGGGTCTTGCTTGTATGTACTGAAAAACCGAAGCTTTTTGGGCATCTTTACGGCATACAACAGGAACCATATATGCGGACGAACACTGCCATGTTGACGGAACGAGGGGGTCCTGTCTTAATGGAATTTTTGCTTTAAGTGGCTGTCAAAGCACTCAGGAAAGATCAAATGTGTTCGATAAGTACAGGATACGAGTGCAGAAGTGTGCGTGTATATATATATATATATATATATATATATATATATATATATATATAGATATATATATATATATATATATATATATATATATATATATATATGTATATATATATATATATATTGTTAAGAAGACTGGGTTGAAATTAGTATTAGTGAACATTCTTGTATGTTTGCCACCTGTTATTTGTCGCTAATCCAGGCGAATAATCACCATTTTAAAAATAAAACGAAGGAGAAAGTAAATGTATGGAGCATAGTTTAAATGATTAAAATAGAGGAAATTTTATTGACAACTGATGTATAAATGTTTAGGAAAATCAAGAGGAAATGTCACTATGTAATTGCATCGGTTCGTTGTCCACCATTTTGCAAAAACTATTAATAATGCATATATTTTTGATAATAGCATGAATAACATAAACATGAGCAAGTCTGACAAAAATTTGGTCCAATATATATTTGAGGTAATACCAACTCGATTTAAAATTTCTGGATGTGCGTGGACCACTTGATAAATATACGTCATATTAAACATGAAATATCACTGCATGAGATAAGGTAAACAAAATAAATGAAACAATTCTCAGTGATGATGATGATGATGATGATGACGACGACGACGACGACATTAGGACGACATTATTATTATTATTATTATTATTATTTTGAACACATATTCCCGCTCTCCCCTATTTTGCCAAATCTGTGTCCCAAAAAGTTAAGAATAGACACAGGGGCCAATGTTGGTTGCATATTTTAATTTGTCTTTTCATGCCCAGTAACTATATATCAAGGTATAGGACTGTGATCTCTGATTTCTGAGTTATGACACAGGGACCACATCTCCAACTCACTAGCTCCAGATCCAGGGGTAGATCAAAATTCTAAAAAGATTTTGTACATATACAGACCACACAAAATCATATCGCATGGTTTCAAGTTAATATCTTGACATTTGACACAGAAATAAATAGATGCAAAAGTGTTCCCACTTAGAAGCTCCGTCCCCCCGGGGATGGATCAAAAATTAGAAAACCGTTGTGAGCATCTTCTTGTCAACCCAAATCATGTCGAAAGGCTTCATATCTATATCTTGAAGAAGATGTGCGGCATTAAGAACGCACACACGTTCAGACGGGCAGTATGAAACAATAAATTTCTTCAAAAGCTTTTATGAATATTGAAAGTTTTATCATTACCAGTAAACTAGGTTATGAAGGAAACAAATGATATTTTTCCAACAAACAATGAATAAATTTAATTATCCATCATGTTTTACAGAAGTGTTCGCAATATGTCACTGCAAAAATATTTCCTTGTAGGCTGTATTATACAACATTATTACAAAAATATTCCACAAAAGGGTGACAGCAAATTATTATATAGTAGCTACATTTCTTAGCATAACTCATCATAACCTTAAAATTGGCATCAAGTTAATGAAACAAGATGATAAAAAACCACTCCTGAAACTAAACATATGTTCATGCGAGACAAATGTGCATTGACTACACAGAATTATCTCCCAATAGTATGCTTTTTAGCTAAAGAGTACATTGTGGAAACATATAAAAGTTTAAGTCATTTTCAGCTGAAGAAAGTTATGATATAAAACTACAGTTTTGTTTATGAAATGAAATAAATTAGTTTTAATCAATTTATTAACAAAAACTTTTTAATAAATTATTTTGATCTTAAGAAAAATGCTCTTTCAGCTGGATATCGTATTGCGAAATGCCTTCTATGTGGCAACCCTTTGCCGGAAAGTCATATAACTAATACAATACAAATATGGAATCGAAAGTCACATAACTTATGTAATACACAAATACAGAATTTAAGGTCACATAAATAATGCAATACACAAAAAAGGAATTGAAGGTCAAAGTTGCAAGTTAAACAAAGGCTATCACTTCTCTATATTTTCTCGGAAAATGGTGAAAATCGATCTTGACTGTTGTCTCATTAATGTAAAGGTAGAAAATCGATCTTGACTTATGTCTCTCTAATGTAAATAGTGAAAATCGATCTTGACTTATGTCTCTCTAATGTAAATAGTGAAAATCGATCGTGACTTATGTCTCTCTAATGTAAATAGTGAAAATCGATCTTGACTTATGTCTCTCTAATGTAAATAGTGAAAATAGATCTTGACTTATGTCTCTCTAATGTAAATGGAGAAAATCGATCTTGACTTATGTCTCTCTAATGTAAATAGTGAAAATCGATCTTGACTTATGTCTCTTTAATGTAAATGGAGAAAATCGATCTTGACTTATGTCTCTCTAATGTAAATGTAGAAAATCTATCTTGATTTATGTCTCTCTAATGTAAATGTAGAAAATCAATCTTGATGTATGTCTCTCTAATGTAAATAGTGAAAATCTAAATTGACTTATGTCTCTCTAATGTAAATGTAGAAAATCTATCTTGACTTATGTCTCTCTAATGTAATTAGTGAAAATTGATCTTGACCTAGATCTGTAAAATGTAAAGTAATATTTGTTTTCAATCCTTTGTAGTCCTTCAAATGATATTGAGCATAAATGTAATTCGCGACGGATGTGACGTGATCTGAAGCGACAGACAGACATGGAAAACCCTATATAACACCCCAATAGATATGGTGGGGCCCTAGAAATACAATGATTTTACTAGCTGTTTATGTTAGTTAATTTTAGTAATAATGCTAGTGCTTACTTACCACTTTCAATATATTTTACACGTCTTCTTTATTTACGGTGCAATTATAGTATTCTGCAGGAAATGAATTTGAGAAACTAAACTGTCTGTCTTTATATACTAAGGTATAGATTGATGGAGTTTATATTGATATATTCATTATCCAATCATCTGTGACTAATGTTTGTATCTCAATCTAAACTCAACAAAAGTATGTTTCGGAACACTTAACAATAAATAATTAAATGTTACACTTTCAATAAGTGCCTCGTATTATGCAGAAATTTATCGCGCATACTCTAAATTGGGCTATCATTTCCTTTCACACATTTTCAGAAATAAAACCAGTTTTTTTTCTGATGATTTTCACACCTGATCTTTGATTAGTGATTAAGATAATCGCAACAATAGAACAATCGGGACTTCCATAGGTTTCATAAATCTATTTAGAATTATTACTTTAACAAAGCAAGAGTGTCAAAAGTTTTAATTAAACCATATAGATAGGGCAATGCGGGATCGTATTAGACCACATAGATTAAATTGACTATAAATGAAAAAAAATACATTTCACAATGGTTTAATGTGGTTATAGCTTCAAACTGTTTACTGCAATAAATGAAATACGATTTATTAGTTTAATTTATTTTTTCCTATGAAATTCCGGAATTGATATGTAGTTATAACTTGCGTAAAATGTTAAATGTAAATTAATATCCGCATATGTAAATGTTCTTGCAATTTCTGTATTTCGAATAAGACATTTTATTACAACTGTAAAGTATGACGCATTTGTTACATTGATTAAGTTAATTGCATTTGTCTTCAAATTGTATGAATACTAGTATAATATGGATTTTGTATGAATACTAGTATAATATGGATTTTATATTACTGTAATATCTTTATGCTCGAACACGAGTCAAAATAGTTCATATAATACTAGTATAATATGGATTTATATTACTGTAATATCTTTATGCTCGAACACGAGTAAAAATAGTTCATATAATACTAGTATAATATGGATTTTATATTACTGTAATATCTTTATGCTCGAACACGAGTAAAAATAGTTCATATAATACTAGTATTTGTTTGAGAACAATTTACCAATACCGTAACTTTTGTAAATTTTCTGAAAAATCTGTAACATTTGCATGGCAACAATACTATAATATCTCATCTAACGATAAATGTGAGAATTATTTATGTATTAATAATAACGACAACAACAATATTAATATTAATATTAATAATATTAACAACAACAACAAATGGAAGCCACCGCATTATTTTACTACTTTTTACCCCATTACCGCACCCATCCCCACGTAGGCGCCACATGCAGGATCAGACACCTTTTGTTGTCATCTATATCTCGTGAAACATCATATCAAATATGATTATTCTCTCTCAGTTGGTTGTAGATGGTGTTTGGGCTACATATACAGGTGACTGACGGACAGACGTTCACGTAGACGGACATATACGACCCATCAAAATGCATCCGCCAAAATGCAGATATAATAACGAATTGTATCAATTAATAAGCATACGGGTTGATCTTGATTAAAGGGGTTTAACGCCATTTTCAGCACACGATAAGCCATATTAGGCGGCCAGTATATTTGGTGGAGGAAGAGACCGGGGAGACCCCGGGATGAAAAACCGAGACACGCGGAGCTACTGGCAAGCTTTCTCACATACCCACTTTAGTCGAGCAAAGACTCGAACTCGCGTAGACAGAGGTGATGATCATTCTGATGAATTTCTTAAAATGTTATCTTAGGCATAGCAAGATCTGTTTTTAGTAAAGTATAGTTAATATCACCCCCCCCCCCCACCCCCCACCCCCACATTGCGGTCTATTATCCTACCCCAAGTTTTAAAAAGTCATGGCTGTTGCTTTTATAATTATAATTCTTAAAGAATCCTATAAAGATATTTTTGCCAGATTCATCACCATTTCTAATACAATCCCTCGCCTCTTGGCGTAAAAACAAATCAAATTTTATTTTTTATTTAAAAATATTTATTATAACAGTTTGCAAATAAAATACTTTTATAGACTTTCAACTCATGCTAGTAAATAGCTAGTATTTCATACGAATTTATTATATAGAACATTTACTGTAGTTATTAACTCTAATTTCATTAAGTTAAAGGAAAGTCGGATGGTGCTCTAACATCGTGCTGTTAAATGCATATAGGATATCTTCATTTTATATATAATGGAAACAATAGGAACAGACACTAAAAAGGAAAACAGTACATGAAGCAAATGTCTTATTCAAACCACTTTTGCGTCTAAATGTAATTAATGATTCGAAAATGTCACTTACTTTCTATCTTGTTGCTAAGTAAGGTATCATTTAAAAAAAATACTAATAATAAAACTTCATGTGCTGGTATTGCCATAACTTCGAACACTGTTAGGCCTACAATCCCTCATTTACCCTCCCGGAATATGCGTAAAATGTGGGCAGGTTCCCAATCAAACTAAATAATCACTAAATTCTCAAGTTGTCATAGTTTACTTATTACGTAAATTGAACTGACTGAAAATTTTTCTTTTCACTTTCCTCAGGTGAACACAGTTCAGTCTATCTGCACTCACCAAGGTCCCTCGTTTAAATGCAATGGTAAACAACGTCATCAGTATAGTAATCGAGTTAACTGTCAAAGATCTTTACCTGAGTAATCTAACCTTAGCGGAACATCAAAGGACATGCAATTATATTTTATGCACCTGTCCTAATGATTGTATCTAACTGATGGCTTATCAAAACATATTAGTAACACGTGGATCAGTATGTCACGCGCAAGTGATTTTCCTCACTCCACTTAACATTGGCAGAAGTCAAGTGGCGCATATAACAGATTTAAAAGAAACATTTAATCCCATTGCATCAATAAAACCATTTAAGAAGATCTGGTTCTAAAATGACAATGATGCGTTATGATGTCAAAAGAACAAAAGCACACATGCTCCAAACACTCTCACTATTTCCTGTCCATTAAGTCTTTTCTTTGACATTTATGGCTCAGATTAAACAAAATTGTAACTCTTGTTTTTCAACTTATATTAGTAAAAAGTGTCAAAAATGTCTGTTTATCCAAAAGATAAAGCTATTTAATAACTTCTCAGAGAGTGACATGTTGAACAATAGTATGTATACACCAAATTTCATAAGAAACAGACCATTTTGCTTTTTCTCCTGGAGGTGGGGTAGTGGCTATTTTTTTAATGTATTTTTTTCCCGAAAGCTTCTGTCTATCTATAGATGTCGCGTGTTACGTGTTATTGCGTGAAAAAATCTGTTTCTGGACGAAAGAAATAATTCCAGCGCTCCCCCCCCACCCCCCAACAGACAACTCAAACGAAAACAACAAGATAGAGATGAAATGGTGTGAGGTCGTTTTCCCTATAAGACCGATAAACGAGAAAGTGGGATTACGGTTCACTTGATTTGAATAGTACTTGCCACTCTCTTGTTTTGTACTTTGCACATTCGACTATACTTAAAATGAAAAATTATGATATACTTTAACGCAAAATAATGTAAACAAATCATATGTTTTTAAAAACTTCTTATCTCAACAAAATTACTTTTTAAAGTATGTGTACAATTTTCCTTTCGCCGAAGAAAACTCGCGCCATCTAAAGTTTTATAACGAGAAAACATGGATCCCATTATGAGACGAGAGACTATGACAGGACTTAAATTTAACATGATACTTCACGAAAACTAAGCAATGATATTATTCACTAGAGTATAGTGTCAATATGGTCAACATGGTCAGTAGTGTCAATATGGTCAGTAGTGTCAATATGGTCAGTTTTTGGGGGTTGGTTGGTTGGTTGTTGTGGGTTTAACGCCATTTTTCAGCACATGATAGGCTATACATGGCGGCCAGTATTTTTGGTGGAAGAAGAGACTAGGGAGACACCGTGATGAAAAACCGAGACACGCGAAGCTACTGGCGAGCTTTCTCACATACCGACGTTGGCCGAGCCCGAGACTCGAACCCACGCGAACAGAGGTGAGATGTCAGTGATCTGTTAAGGCGAGCGCTTTTGTTTTTTGGTATACACATTATTATTATTATTGTTGTTGTTGTGGTGGTGGTGGTGGTGATAATGATATTGTAGATGATAATGACATTGTATTGTAAATGCTAATTACATTCATTCGCAGTTACGCTTAATTGCATCTCCTAAATAAACACACAGAGATATATAATCTGATGCAATGAGCAGTTTAAATAAATGTGTTGATGATTTATTTCTTTTCGTTTCTTTCTTTCTTTATTTATGATCCAAATTTTTAATATAAGAAAATGCCACTTACCTCTCTCGTATGCTCGCAATGAGGTGTAGAAGGAATTATGCCTGCACTTAGATAAGATGATTAACCATCAATGTATTTGTCACAAATTCATCCTTTGCCTTTCCCAATGACAAGAATTACTTATTACTTCAATTTATGTTTTTGTTCAGTAATGTTCACATGTGAGCAAAGTTCAGTACGTTCTCACTAAAGTCTTTGAAATGAAAGGGTACAACTATAAGTAGGTAATCAAGTTAACTGTCAAAGATCTTTGCAGCACTAATCTCACCTTGGCGGGACATCAAAGAAGTCATAATTAGATTTTGGTCCACCTGTACTAATGATTGTATCTAATTGATTGCTTATCAAAACATATTAGTAACACGTGGATCACGGTGTAATGCGTGAGTGATTTTCCTCACTTTGCTGAACATCGGCAGAGGGCAATTAATCCTTTCGGGACCGGAAAGTGGAACAAATAAAGACTTAAAATAATTCTTTAATCCTATTCATAGAAGCACACAAGGATGTATGGATATCAAAGACAATAAAAGTGAATAATGCCTGCAGAAGAATTGACATCGTCCAATACGACCTTTCCATTTTGAGACGATATATTGTGGTTTGTTTTCTACCCTTGTACACATTTTTGACATTTATAACTCAGATTAAGAGAGACTGAAAGACTTCTTTGTTCAGAAAAGGAATCCCAAATGTGTAAAAACGCCATAATAGTCACATAACGCTCATATATTTCCAATGTTTAACCTTGTAACGGATATCTATTATGGCCAAGATTTTAGTAAATATATAAAATGTGTATGTATGTATGTATGTATGTATGTATGTATGTATGTATGTATGTATGTATGTATGTATGTATGTATGTATGTATGTATGTATGTATGTATGTATGTATGTATGTATGTATGTATGTATGTATGTATGTATGTATGTGGTTTCGGTCGATGGATTTATTGATGGATAGATGGATGAATGAGTTAAATGGATGGACAGATGACCAAATATTTCTTATATGTCAAGCCACTTATGTTGCTTTCAAAAATTAAACTGAATTCTTTATTTCTAACATCATGTACATGTTTATGAAGTGCATATGAGAGAATATTGTTCCTGAAGGGTATACGTGGCAGCAAATACTGGACGATGTAAAAGAAAGTGTGAACACGTACTGTTTAGTGTAACGCAGAAATTAAAAATATCCCAATTTGATGAAAATACCTTATTTGACCGTTTGTTGATATAAAAATCAGGTACCGTATAAAATTCGCCACGAAAACTCTAATATATATATATCAGATTACTTTAAGAGAGTTTAATCTAAGTGATAATATTATTAGATTCACTTTCATGTAGTAACTGTCTCTCAGTGATAATATTATTAGATTCACTTTCATGTAGTAACTGTCTCTCAGTGATAATATTATTAGATTCACTGTCAGGTAATAACTGTCTCTAAGTGATAATATTATTAGATTCACTGTCAGGTAGTAACTGTCTCTCAGTGATAATATTATTAGATTCACTGTCAGGTAGTAACTGTCTCTCAGTGATAATATTATTAGATTCACTGTCAGGTAGTAACTGTCTCTAAGTGATAATATTACTAGGTTCACTGTCAGGTAGTAACTGTCTCTACGTGATAATATTACTAGATTCACTTTCATGTAGTAATTGTCTCTTAGTGATAATATTATTAGATTCACTGTCAGAGAGTAACTGTCTCAAAGTGTTAATATTATTAGATTCACCGTCAGATAGTAACTGTCTCTTAGTGATAATATTATTAGATTCACTGTCATGTAGTAACTGTCTCTAAGTGATAATATTATTAGATTCACTTTCAGGTAGTAACTGTCTCTTAGTGATAATATTATTAGATTCACTGTCAGAGAGTAACTGTCTCAAAGTGGTAATATTATTAGATTCACTGTCAGAGAGTAACTGTCTCTAAGTGATAATATTACTAGATTCACTGTCATGTAGTAACTGTCTCTCAGTGATAATATTACTAGATTCACTGTCAGGTAGTAACTGTCTCTCAGTGATAATATTACTAGATTCACTGTCAGGTAGTAACTGTCTCTCAGTGATAATATTATTAGATTCCCTTTCAGGTAGCAACTGTCTCTCAGTGATAATACTATTATATTCGCTTTCAGGTAGTAACTGTCTCTAAGTGATAATATTATTAGATTCACTTTCAGGTAGTAACTGTCTCTTAGTGATAATATTATTAGATTCACTGTCAGAGAGTAACTGTCTCAAAGTGGTAATATTATTAGATTCACTGTCAGAGAGTAACTGTCTCTAAGTGATAATATTACTAGATTCACTGTCATGTAGTAACTGTCTCTCAGTGATAATATTACTAGATTCACTGTCAGGTAGTAACTGTCTCTCAGTGATAATATTACTAGATTCACTGTCAGGTAGTAACTGTCTCTCAGTGATAATATTACTAGATTCACTGTCAGGTAGTAACTGTCTCTCAGTGATAATATTACTAGATTCACTGTCAGGTAGTAACTGTCTCTCAGTGATAATACTATTATATTCACTTTCAGGTAGTAACTGTCTCTAAGTGATAATATTACCTGATTAACTGTCATGTAGTAACTGTCTCTCAGGGATAATATTACTAGATTTACTGTCAGGTAGTAACTGTCTCTAAGTGTAAATATTATTAGATTCACTTTCATGTAGTAACTGTCTCTAAGCATCAAATAGTATCCTGTTTCCAGGATTTGAGAGTAGACAAAATGGGATTGATCCATTCCTTTATGTTATGCTTAGTCAGTTATTCCTAATATTTTTTGTAAAACAATAAGAAATGGCTATAGATTTAATGCATTTATCTCTGAATAGATCTTTTCAAATACCAACATATCTATCTATCTATCTATCTATCTATCTATCTATCTATCTATCTATCTATCTATCTATCTATCTATCTATCTATCTATCTATCTATCTATCTATCACTTCATGGTCTGGTCTAGTCTAGCATAGGATAACATAGCATAGCATAGCACATTACATCATTGAATAGCTTAAAAGAAATGGATCAATCACATTTTGTTTACTTTCAAATCCTGTACTGCCAAATCGTTTTCTCCAAACTCATCTCAACTCGTCTACTATACAAATTCGTCTATTCTCAATTTGTATATTGTGTCAATTTGCCAACTCGTCTACTGGAATATAATTTAGTCAAAAATAGCTTCATTTCCTTCAGGCCATGATGTATTTACACTTTGGTAATTACCAGTAATCGCGGTCTTATAGTGATTCCCGCATGCTATATAGTACATTTACGCGTTAAATTTACATATCTTATAATTTGTAAACACTGTAGGTCGGGTAGTTGGTTTAAACAATATTTATTGGATACAATCAGCCATTAATTCATAAACTTCACACAACAATGATTGAGCAACAAGCAGCAGTACTTATGAAGAGCTCTCTCTCTTGTTAACAATGTAATTAAAATGCATGGTTCTTACATAGACTATCGTGAATACAATGTAATTAAAATGCATGGTTCTTACATAGACTATCGTGAATACAATGTAATTAAAATGCATAGTTCTTACATAGACTATCGTGAATACAATGTAATTAAAATGCAAGGTTCTTACATAGACTATCGTGAATACAATGTAATTAAAATGCATGGTTTTACATAGACTATCGTGAATACAATGTAATTAAAATGCATGGTTTTACTTAGACAATCGTGAATACAATGTAATTAAAATGCATGGTTTTTACATAGACTATCGTGAATACAATGTAATTAAAATGCATGGTTTTTACATAGACTATCGTGAATACAATGCAATTAAAATGCATGGTTTTACTTAGACTATCGTGAATACAATGCAATTAAAATGCATGTTTTTACATAGACTGGCGTGTATACAATGTAATTAAAATGCATGATTTTTACATAGACTAGCGTGAATACAATGCAAAAAAAGGAAAGAAACAAACAAGAAAGAAATATGCAAAATTATAACATTTACGAATACTTATGAGATCTGAGTATTTTACATTTTGAACAACGATATGGAAAGAAGACTTGCGTGTATTGTAATATGATGTTGTTGTTGCTGGTGGCGGATGAGGGTTAATAGTAGAATACAAAATGGTATAATATCCTGATATAAAAAGCATTACAATCAATATTAGACAACAACATACAATCATTGGTTTAGATTAATGTGTCGATGTCTATTATGAATTTCTGGACCGCACCAAAATCTCATTTTCCTCAAACGATAACAAGAGATTCCACGTCAGTAATGAATCTCTCTGTCTTTCTGTCTAGATATAGTGTGTGTGTGTGTGTGTGTCATAATCATGCGGAAAAGTTTATACTGTGAAATTTCTAACAATCCTAAATATAGGTAAATCTAGAAGTAAGTGTTTAGCAGTTTATGGCATACCACAAGAACATTAGCAGTGTATGGCATACCACAAGAACATTAGCAGTGTATGGCATACCACAAGAACATTAGCAGTGTATGGCATACCACAAGAACATTAGCAGTGTATGGCATACCACAAGAACATTAGCAGTGTATGGCATACCACAAGAACATTAGCAGTTTATGGCATACCACAATAACATTAGCAGTGTATGGCATATCACAAGAACATTAGCAGTTTATGGCATACCACAAGAACATTAGCAGTTTATGGCATACCACAAGAACATTAGCAGCTTATGGCATACCACAAGAACATTAGCAGTTTATGGCATACCACAAGAACATTAGCAGCTTATACTTATAGCATACCACAAGAACATTTATTGTTCAGTGATAATTTTTTTTATTAAGATATCTACATTAACCGCACTACAGCCTGATAGAAATCGAATATGTAGAATTAGAGCAGAATTTTTATGATTACCTCGGTAGATGTAGGCTGGGGCCTTGTCTAAATACCTATTCGCATCGGTAATAGTAGGTTGTGGCTTTGTCTAAATACCTATTCGCATCGGTAATAGTAGGCTGTGACTTTGTCTAAATACCTGTTCGCATCGGTAATAGTAGGCTGTGGCTTTGTCTAAATACCTATTCACATCGGTAATAGTAGACTGGGGCCTTGTCTAAATACCTATTCACATCGGTAATAGTAGGCTGGGGCCTTGTCTAAATACCTATTCACATCGGTAATAGCAGGCTGGGGCCTTGTCTAAATACCTATTCGCATCGGTAATAGTAGGCTGTGGCTTTGTCTAAATACCTATTCGCATCGGTAATAGCAGGCTGGGGCCTTGTCTAAGTACCTATTCACATCGGTAGATGTAGGCTGGGGCCTTGTCTAAATACCTATTCACATCGGTAGATGTAGGCTGGGGCCTTGTCTAAATACCTATTCACATCGGTAGATGTAGGCTGACACCTTGTTTAAATACCTGTTCAGATAAGATCTCAAAGAATATATGGAACGGTTGTCACTAACATTTTAATGGGAGAAGGTTCCATTATGTATCAGATTTTAGTAAGACAAAGTTTTTGTATAAGCTTGTCCTGAAAAGCTGTATTTGTAGATTTGCTGTATTACGATGTCATTTATTACATACCCGCTGGATGAATGGTGGAACCAAAGACCGCAGTTAACCGGAAGAAGCACTATGATACATTGCAAAAAAGTAGTAAATCTATGATTATATCGTATAGCTGATGGTTTCTCCCAGACGTTAATTTTGTGGCACCGCATAGAATCCTATTTGCTTTATCCTGTACTTTTCCGTTTTATCTTTTTATAGAGTGTACAGTTATCCCGAATTATATCTCCGTATTCCTAAAGTGGTCTTATGAAACAGAAATAGAGAATCTCTATGCATTTCTGATCTAGATTGAATTTCAAACTGTGTATTATATCTATCCTCTTCCACGCTCGTGATTAAGTCTTGAATATGTGTGTGTCGAGAGGCAGAGAGAGAGTTTAATCTGTAGTTAAATCTATGTGTGTGTGTGTGTGTGTGTGTGTGTGAGAGAGAGAGAGAGAGAGAGAGAGTTTCATCTCTAGTTCAACCTATATGTTTGTGGGAATATACATGTTTAATACCTGTATTGTTCCATTAAAAGAGACGGGTGGTATACATGATGAGATTTGTTTTATATGATTATTGAATTGGTTTTGATGGAATTAAAACTGATAAGCCATTGATCTGCCCATGTTTTAATTTTATGAAGGTCTACATTCAGGACAGATGAGTTGGACTGGTGGCCATGGTTGCCCGCCTAGTGTCCTTTCTGGGCATATTACTTTGCATATGCTACGTTAGATAGAGAATCAAACCTTGGGATTCACGTGTATATGAAAATTGATATTGATATTTGATCGGTTCCCACATATTTATTGAAAAAAACAGTGTAACAAACAGCATAATGTAAATGATGTGGTATGTGTAATATTGGTAATATGAAGTGAGTTTATCCGGTTTTGAAACATTTTATCAAGTACATTGTTTTTTAATATTGTATAAAATTGCTAATATCATAGTGACTGAGATAAAATCTGTTTCCGATACAGTTGATGTGTGTACGCATTACCCATGATGACATCTTGATAATACAAACTCTATAATCTTGTCCATAATTCCGACCTACCATATGCGTTTCTTAAAGTCGTTGTTTCCTGAATAAAATATGGTTTAAACAAGTCTCTCTTTATCGATTTTTATTTTTTCAAAAGACAAATTACCCACTTCACAGTCACGACTGTTTCCAAAGCAATAAATCTGGATGCAATTTACAACACACAGGAAATGTACGCTATTATATCAAGCCGATGTGAACTTAGTGTTGTGCGTACAGTTCACAATTGTATGCAGATGTTGTCACGTTACATGCAAATTCTTTTTTCAGTAACAAATACTATTGTAGAAAGTTTTCCGTATGTATTTATAAATTATACTTTTTAAAAATATATTTCTTGTTTGTATTTTTTTTAACCGCTTGCACCAGTATCTAGATTTATGCTTATATATTTTTCTAACTGTTAGGGAGACTGTGCTATAGTACGCTAATGCTTTCTACTGAATCCCCGAAATACTGTGTGTGTGCCTTGCATTTGACAAGGTTTCTGAAATAAACATGGTTTAAACTAAATCTTTTTTTAAAAAAACATCGTATTGATCCTGATTTCCACTGGTATCAAGTTTATATGCGTAGACAAAACAACAGCACTAGCACGCAATAACAAGTTGCAACAGTTCCCTTTAATATGAGATTTTTCAGAGAGAAAGAAAGATATAAAAGAAACGGAAAGAATATAGATAGATGCAAATATTCATTGATGAAGAAGGACAGAAAGAGAAGTCTAAATGAGGAAGAAAAAAGCCCATTTATAAGTTACAAGTATTCACTATCAAGTGCATAGAAATGTATTAAATTGTGTGACAATATCATGCACCAGGCGATATAATACTACTACTACTATTAATAATAATAAAGGCGATATAATAATAATAATAATAATAAAGGCGATATAATAATAATAATAATAATTATAATAATTATAATAAATATTGTAATAATAAGAAGAAGAAGAAGGAGGAGAGGAGAAGAAGAAGAAAAAGAAGAAGAAGAAAAATATGGGGAAGAAGAAGACGATAAAAATGAGGGATGATACATTGCGCTGATGGAACAGCAGCCAATTGTTTTAGACACAACCTTACATACGATTTACATGATCCTACAATTTAAAACTCTAATGATGAGAAGCTTATTTCATAGTATGGTATAATATTTAAAATTATATAAAAATAAGTGCCTTTACCGTGAGAGGAATGGCTACCAACCTAGGTTTCGATCATCAAATTATCTACGATATTTCGAACTCGATTACAATTTGCTTTAAATTTACATATTGACTTCTATTTTCATGCAATACTTTCTGTTTTCATAGTCCTTGCAATCTAATGAAAATAGTTGACTCTTTTACAATTATTATATCTGAAAATAAAGTATGATTGTGTTTGTTGGTTCGTTTGTCACCCTATAACAATGTGTTAAACATATTTGTAGTCTATTATCTCTATTTCAAAACAGCATCCAAACATATTATCTTATCAGTATGGCTGGTTTCCATTACAGCCTGGAAACAGAATCACTATCGTTGACAGGTATATCACCCCCATAATCTTTTATATACCTTCAAATAATTAACTTGCCTTAATAGTTCATTTATCTAGCCGACTATGCGCGTACAATGCGCCTTATCGGATCCCGCATCTGTACTTTTGTTTTCAGCGTTTATTAAATCTTGTATAACAGTACGCAAATGTATGTAAGAATAAATAGGAATCAATTTATGAACACAATTCAGATTATGAGGGTAAGAAAGTGGTTTTTAATCAATGTATACTAATGAAGCTGTGTATATAAATCCCTTTTCAATGATCAAAATTTACCATTTAATGATCTGAAACCCCTGAAGACAGCCTCTCTAATGTGACGGGCTACTCATTCGTATCGGCAACATAGCGTGCTAAAGTAATTGTGATAGATAAGTTTTTCCATATTATATTATGTTTTCCCCAACGATATTGCAAAGATTTTTTGCCGTATGAGAATTTAAGTTTAGTTTACTAATGTTCAATTCGACAATGAACATTAAGTGTTAGTTTTGTTTATTTATTTGAATAACTTACATTTAATACCCCTGGTTTTTTTTATTTTTGTTTGTTTGTTTTAAGCTCTGCAATTACTCATTTATCATTTTTCAGTTTATAACATTATATTGTACCTTCAATTTTGGTATAATTACAACTTTTGACCCTGCAACGTCACAAATGTAACTTGGTACATGTATAATCAATTCATCCGTCTGTGCACGTTTTGCAGTGCGCATCGCCAAAGATAGCTAGAGATACAAGCAGGAATAAATAATTGAAACATTGTTTAAAATATACATTGTTCTGTCCGTTCGGATCTACGGGTGAAAGAGGAGGGCAACAACAAATGGGTAACTTTGAAAAGGTAGGAAGTATAGGGATATGATACTTTGCTGCAGAAAGCAGTACGGAACTAGTACAGCGAAATGTTCTTCCCAACGCTACATAAAAGCGGCTTGTTTTATCTAAACCTTAATTGTACTATTCCTTAGCACTATAGCTGGTAGTAAAATCTCAACTGAGTTTGTCATTTATATGTTTTAAGCAAATGCACCAATTTTAAATAAAGAATACTTGGTTAACTTGATTGATTAACTTCACATGATTCTTGCTTATTAAAAAATCAGAAGTTAACTTTTATGTTACAAAGTGATTTTTCGGGACATTTGTTTCTGTCTTGTCTTGCCTCCGAAATAAACAAAATATCTGTATCACTTTGGCGGACCTGTTGTCAGGATAATTTCAATAGGTGCTATTTTCACGAAAGTGAACTGATGCTTATATGGTTATATACACAGAAAATTACAGTGACATGAAGAGGCGCCAAGCAAAATAATGTTTTCCTCTTTATATTCAATGAGAGTTTAGTTTTTCTGCTCAGAAAGTTTCGTGACTATGGAGCCAGGTCAGGTCGTGTGTTGACCTTTAGTCACATTTGTTTTTGTTTTAGAACTGTCCAACGTATTGCTTTTGCTTCCAGACACAGTCATTTACAGAATATCTTCTTAAACAAAAAAAAACAAAAAAAAAAAAAAAAAAAAAAACAACATAGTATCAGTAAATTGATCAATTATTCAAAACTCGATTTTGCATCATACTTAAAGAAAGAAAGAAAGTAGGAACGGGAAAAAAGCTTGAAATATGCAGTGTCCCTTCTTTGCTTATTTTTTGTATGCCTCCAATGCTTTCAGTAGGGGCATCTTGATTATGTCTTGTCCGTCCGTATGTACGTCAACCCATTCCAGAGCAGCTAATTATTAGGAGTGTGTAAAAACATACAAGGATGACAAATGAAACCGGACAAGCATATACATATGAAAGCGTTTGTACATAATAAATCGTTGTAGATTTTCAATTTTTCAGATTGCGTTGTCAGATTTTCGTTACTACTAAAACTTAGATGCCAAATATGTATACCCCCCCCCCCTTGATTACCACGACTGCGATGTCTGATTGTGCACAAATTAAGGGCTGTTAATGAGTATTACTTATTGAAACTGTCTATTGAAAAGATAATTGTGCAATTTTGCGAAGAAATCGCTTGACGTAACAATTAATTTTAACACATCCAAACATAGTTAATTATATTAAGGATGTACTAATTGGCCATTAATTTCCATACCTTCATAAGCTTGCTTCCGCTGAAGTGTTGCATTAAAGTAGAATCAATACTTCAGTAGTCGATAATACTAATGCATCGAAGTGGCCTTTGAAAAACTAATTCAACTGACTTAGTATTATATAATCCGGATAAAATATCACTCACATGGTAACAAAAGTGAAAAGATTACACTAGTAATCATCAATTTAATGAGTGTCCATAGCTATATAAGCACTGTATTCAAGAAATCATACACACAGCCTTCATTTTGAAATCTTCAAACAGACGACAGATCTGCTGAAATCAAACATGCCGAGGTTTGTTTTCATCCTAATTGAGATACATAAGAATATTTTGCTATTTATCACATTAATCTTTGAGGAGTGGTGATGATATATGATCTTTTATATTTGCTCGCACTGCAGCTCTCATGTCAAACCTTATATTGTACTAGATATATCAATTCCTAGGGAAATGTAAGAAATGATGATTTTCCGCTGGTAGCTATGCCTGTCTGTCTGTCTATCTGTCAGTCAGTTATCATTCTATTGCATATTCTCTCTTTTTCTCTTGACATCTAACTCTGGATAATCTCTTTCTTCTCTATTTACCTAACTACATTATTCCTCTCTACATCATTATCTATGAAAACATCTGATTACTCTTTTTACCCTGATATTCACCTACCCATCTTTGCCAACTCTCACACACATGCCATATTCTCTTCTTACCTTCCTCCTTCCTTTAGTTCCCAGTCGATTCATGCAGTCACCGATCTATTCATTCATCCATCCAACTGTTGATTCGTTCGGTCATTCAAACATACATACATACATGCTGAATAGTGAAAGAAATTCCAATCACACAGATCTAAGCTTGCAGCACTATATGTTAGGAAATATCGACAATGCTTTGTGACTAATTATGCACCCAGCGTTGATTTTAAACTCTTTAGCGGTCACGTGCTGCTAATGAGATATCTTTGTTTGACCGACTCCTGTCAGAAGCGACTCACTTCTCAATTAGAAGTTCATCTAGTAGAGAGTTAACTTCCTTTCAAGGTAACAAACTCTATATGAGCATTCTTAAAAGTAAATCTTTAATACAGATCTCTTGTCCAATTATTTTTCGTACTTAAAACGTAATTTCTACAACTTCTGCACATTCCGAGAAACAAAAATCATAATCTACACATTACAAGGGACATCTATGGCAAAGCTAAGGTTATTACATTTTGTTTATTTTCATATCAGATTATCTTTTTACGTTGTTTATTACAGTTTTCGTTGTTTTTTATTCGGCATCATTCGTAGTGCAGTGCTTCACTCTATTTCAAAAATGAAGTTTATAACATGTTATTTTATTTTAATTAATTTTACTTCATTTTATTTTGTTTGCTTGCTTTTTGTTTGTTTTTTTTTTTTTTGGGGGGGGGGAGGGGGCGACTAATTTTACTTATAGATGATAATAATGTTAAACCTGAGTTTTGTTTGGTATAGTTATTTTTTTTTTATAAAGATTTAATGTTTTAATGTTTATAAATAATTTAGTAATAATTGTAGGCACACACATTTTGACTTCATTCGTCCCACAAATGTAATTAATGCATTTTGCATCGTACTACTACATTTTCATTTATTGTATTAAAGTTTCTCTATTCCAGATTGCGTCTCTTTTTTGAAGAGGATATGTCTCCTGTAAGTTTATAGCCGGGACTTTTTTTATACTTTATATTGCAATTGTTTCGTACTGTTCAAGTTATATATAAAATGATTATCAAGAGGGCGTAAACGTTGTTGTTATATGGCGTCATTAAATTTCACCACTTTCGTAATTGTCATTCATCATCGCCAGTGTTTTCTTATTTATCCTAAAAATAAAGTGTACTTATTACCAATTGCTATTATTGTTTTATAAGTATAATGACGCCATGAACATGTCTCATTCATTACGGTATATATGGTTTTATTCTATATTTTTTATCTGTTATTTGGTTGTACTCGTTTTTGCTCCCTATATACATACAGAATCGTTTCATCTTGTGTACTATCAATGCATGAACCACCACCACCACAACCACCACCATCATCATCATTAAAACTTTGTTTTAGCTCCCATTGCCGGCTTTGACGCCAGAGAAGAAGGGTGAGGACGAGATACAAGCCGTCATTACACCATCCATCAAGGGAGGTAACTCGGCGATTACTTCCGACGATGATTCCGGCTTAGGATGGGATAGAGAAAAGGTATGATTTATTATTATTATTATTATTATTATTATTATTATTATTATTATTATTATTACTATTATTATCACTAACCTAGTCTTTGGCGAGAATTTGAAATTGAAAATAGCTCCTGAAATTTGTACAATGTTGTATAATGATGCTTTCCAGATGTGTGTGTGTGTGTGTGTATCTCTCTCTCTCTCTCTCTCTCTCTCTCTCTCTCTCTCTCTCTCTATATATATATATATATATATATATATATATATATGTGTGTGTGTGTGTGTGCATATGATACAATGAACTGAAGTCTTACCTTTTTTTCTATGTCTTTTAGTCTGCTTGTTAAACAATATGCCTATAAACATTATGTTTCTTTCGATCTGCGTTTATGTATTTTTCTCAGGGGCGTATCAAATACTCACTTGAGTGCACAATGTTGCCAATATGTACATGGGAAGGATTCTACAGGATCCCACCTTTACGTCTTTTTACTATACCCTACGTACACTTAGTACCCTATCTACGCTACTGTTTGTTATAAAATACTCAAGATATCGTGTATAAACATTGATTTTTGTACTTGTACTTTTGTATTGAGGACATTAATTGTGATTCCACTATGCACAATTTCACACACCACCTCCTAGAGGTTGGTAAATAGACATGTACAACTATTTGATATAATTAAGAATTGCATGTAGATATTTACAGCAGCGCTATATGTTTGCTCCTTACATTTGGGACCAAGCTGTAGAGTTGGAAATGGAACTGGAAGAGGGAAAATAAATAAAGCCTCGGGGAGGGTATGGGGCGCCTTTTCAACAGTATTCTAAGAAGACAAGAATTGATTCTACTGCGACTTTTTCCATTATCACAATTAAATAATAATAATAATAATAATAATAATAATAATAATAATAATAATAATAATAATAATAATAATTTGGCTCCTTTAAATAACTGATAAATAACTGATTCCTAAATAACATTGTTTCTTCTAATTTGTCTGAACAAACAAACGGTTACGGCACATTCAATAATAAAACTACATTTTCATTTTTTGCAGAACTCTCCATTGTTGTCATGCAGCAATCTTGCATATGATATCATGGACGATGTAACAATATCAAAATCATCTACGTTGTCTCCGGCTGAGGTAAATGTTGCACACTGCACCCTTTTTAGATAAAAAATACTTTTGGTTGAATGGAATCATTTGTGGCCACGATCTGACCTTGCTTTTTCTGGCATAACTTAAGTCTGGACTTAAACGTTGGTCTAATTAGCTGACTTAAAATTGGTAAATCAAATATCTTTAATCTAGGCTAAACTTTGAGGCTTGTATTGGTGAAATTGAGGCGTAATCTAAGTATTATCTAGAAAGGTAAGAGACGAAAATAATATTGGTTTTAGACTGTATTGGTTAAATTTTGATTAAATCAACTATTCGCATAATGAATGGCAGTTAGTTTTTGTATGCTATTTCCTTTATCATAAACTATGGAGAAATTTAATTTGAATTTGCACCTTATTTCACATGTGCTCACTTAAATCTCCACAAAACTATTTTTTTCATTACATTGTTTATGTTGATAATCTTCCTTCCCTCTAGTTTCTGGTTGGACGACGGGAAAATAATATCTCAGGTATGCGTAGTTTGAATTTCGAAGAGTCAATGTCTGGCACGAAGCGCCCTCTGACGGATACAGATACGCCTGTCTTTAAGAAAGCTCGCGACAGCTATGCCATCTCGGATGAAAGCAACGTTAATGTAGAGGTAAGAATGGTGCTTTTTTTCGCCATCAAAACTGTTCCCCAGATGTCGCTCTGGCTTCATTATTAACGTCACTGCCTGATTCAACTTTTTTTCTGCAAAAGTATTTATTAAATGTTAATATATTTTTCTTATCAAACAGTATCTAAATTTGACTCTTGATTATCACGCCTTGTCATTTTTAACTTATTCGTGTCTTCTTCAAAAATGAATGTGAAGGTAAAATCAGTATGATGACTATTTAAAACGTTTCCTAGCCTTGGGTCATAAGCTTTTAAAAGGCAGTGCTGTTATTGAATTTTTCCCAGTTCTATCACAATTGCCATTAAAAAGAAAATTAATAACAAACGAGTCACAATTATTTCCAATGCATCTTGCTTAGCCGTATATACATTTACAGTAAAGAGCTGATACGTTAAGAAACTTAGATGGTCCGCAAATCGGTAAAAAGACAATATGGCGTCAGGTAGACGTCATGTCAGGGAACACAAACAAGATGAAAACAGTGAATAAAACAGTGGTTTGTATTATGGTATTATTGTTAAACATTGTAGCACAATTTGGTGACGCAACTCTACTGTACCGGGCGAACCTTATTTTTGTACGTAATTGATTCCACGTAAGGGGCTCAAACGCTGACCCCTTTGATCCCTGCTTGTTTTATTTCACACAAATTTTCATGCAAAAGTTTGGAGACAACCAAATTTTGTTAAGTAGGACAGAATTTGGCATTGCCTTAATGACGTTAAGTAAATGCTTTCAAAGATACATCTCGAGTTACACAGATCGAAATATTTGTGTAACAATGTCAAAGGCAAAGATTATTGCGCATGGTTTATTTCCAGATTTTTTCTTTCTTCATTTTTTGGCTCTTTGTCTTTTTTCTTTCTTTCTTTTATGTTGGAATAGATTGATTGAAAGTGACTGTGAAATACTTGGAATTGGTTTAGATGGACTCTCTCACATTATTTTATTGATGCTTCCTTTATGTATCATATTGATATTTGTAGAAGTCGTGTGAAAAAATATCTTAGGCGGTTTTGTCAATGAAATCATCAACAAATATAGTACATTATTCACGATAGTAGTAAGTGCTGATACGGGCACAGGCACTTCCGATAATTTGGTATATATGAGATATTTTCTGTTCATAAGCTCATGGGCTATTTAAAAACGTACAGAAATCAGTTATATGTTATTATATATCTAATTTGTTAACTGAGATAAAAGTTTATAGCATTAATGTATGACATTCACTTCCTAAATTAGTCACACCACTAATAGTAAGACACTAACAAAAAATTTCTCACATTTCTAAAACTAAAATAAGATTTAAAGTCGTTGTTGTTAAAATAATTTTACAAAATTCTACAATTACATGCATTTTTAACCTACCATGATATAAATGTAATAAAAATAATGTGATTGCTTTTTCATGGATGATTTGTCAAAGTGTACAAAAAGGTATATCACTGTGTAATACAATAATAAGAAAACACTTTATCATGAATAAGAGTCTTTCCAATGTAGGCTGCACTGAATCTTGTTCAAGTGTAATCATTTGTTCATACCACAGATCAGGTTCAAATAATCAAAAACAGTATTAATAATTATTTTTCAAGTATTGTTCTAATTGGTTTGTGATTCTATTGGAAGAAATATATATCTATCAATCAACCAATGTATCATTAGGTTTTGACTTTTTCTGATGCCGATATGGGTGAAAGTAATCATGCTATCCCCCCCCCCCCCCCGCCAAACGTTTTGGTGCAATAAATCAACCATAATCAAAAACTTATTATAAAACCTTCAGAATGATTTATTGAATAGCGTTAAAGTGCAGTATCAGGATGAATAAATTATGCCATTCTTTACATGTAACCCAGTCCTCTAAAAGAGAACACACAAAAGAAAAACAAAATATGCAATAATTGTTTTCTCAATCCTATCCATACGCAATAAATGTTTTCTCAATCCTATCCATACACAATAAATGTTTTCTCAATCCTATCCATATGCAATAAATGTTTTCTCAATCCTATCCATACGCAATAAATGTTTTCTCACTCCTATCCATACGCAATAAATGTGTTCTCAATCCTATCCATACGCAATAAATGTGTTCTCAATCCTATCCATACGCAATAAATGTTTTCTCAATCCTATCCATATGCAATAAATGTTTTCTCAATCCTATCCATACGCAATAAATGTGTTCTCAATCCTATCCATACGCAATAAATGTTTTCTCAATCCTATCCATACGCAATAAATGTTTTCTCAATCCTATCCACATGCAATAAATGTTTTCTCAATCCTATCCATACGCAATAAATGTTTTCTCAATCCTATCCATATGCAATAAATGTTTTCTCAATCCTATCCATACGCAATAAATGTTTTCTCAATCCTATCCATATGCAATAAATGTTTTCTCAATCCTATCCATACGCAATAAATGTTTTCTCAATCCTATCCATACGCAATAAATGTTTTCTCAATCCTATCCATATGCAATAAATGTTTTCTCAATCCTATCCATACGCAATAAATGTTTTCTCAATCCTATCCATATGCAATAAATGTTTTCTCAATCCTATCCATACGCAATAAATGTTTTCTCAATCCTATCCATACGCAATAAATGTTTTCTCAATCCTATCCATACGCAATAAATGTTTTCCCAATCCTATCCAAAAGCAATAAATGTTTTCTCAATCCTATCCATTTGCAATAAATGTTTTCTCAATCCTATCCATATGCAATAATTGTTTTCTCAATCCTATCCATAACTTTAGCATTGAGAAAGATATAGAACAAGCAAATATTATATGATATTCATAAAGTCTGTCTCAACTCTTTGAAAAATATGAAAAGAATTCTGGAGAATACGGCACTGAAATTAATATAGGCAAATTATAAAAATAGTTCTATCTTTATTTATTGAATGGTAAGTAGAATTTTGCCTTACACTTTAACATGCAAATTACAGACACTGTTTATTGTAAAGTTAGGGAGTATTCCGTGTATAAAATTGACTTTCATGGGCTGGTTATTAGCACTTTATGGATTGACCATTACTGACAATGATATCTGCCATAAGTCATGTAAATAAATAAATAAATAAATAAATAAATAAATAAATTAAAAAAGAGAAAGAATATAGAACAAAAGGTTGGAGAAGTTTTATTATGTCCTTCTTTACTCAAGTATCCTACTGTAATTATTAGTATGTCTACTGTAATCCTAGACAGAACAATCTAATTACAGTGTATTAGAACGTGGTCAGTACTGGAATGGATATCTGATAGTTGGCCCATTTTCCAAAATCCCTGGTCCCACTAATCACCGTTGATAGTGTTCTCTCAATTCTCATGTTCCTTCCTAAAGATACCTAATCCCATTAATCACACTGGATAGTGTTCTCGCAAGAAAATATATCACAATTCTCACATTCCTGTTCACTCATAAAGATACATAATTCTAATATTCCAATCATCCTAGATGTTTCAGTGATGTATCTCAATGTAAAGGCAACATCCTCGTATACACTACTCTAACTAAGGCACATGTAGATAGAAATAGAAGGCTGTTGGAGGTTTTGGAATGATCCTCTATAGCAACTATATTCCTTTTTCTTAGGGTATGATACAGATTGTAATACAGTACCAGTCTGACAAAATACTCAATACCTATTTCCAAAACTTTAAATTAAAATTAATAGTTCAACCAAGGTCCACATCAATAAACCTCACCAAAGAAAAAAAAACTTTTGATTAGATTTAGCTTCGATTTTGACGTGTGTAAAGCTTCAAATGTTTGTCCAGTTAGAAAAGGTATGCCCGTGCAGATAACGGTGTGCAAAGCTTAGAACAAATAATGCAACGATCAATTTGCCATATTTCCTCCATGCATACATTTTTATAACACTATCGTCTCAATCCTCATCTGCGGTAAGAGAAAGCCAATGGTGTTATGCGATTTACATGCATATTACATTCATTAATATCACTAAGTTTGAATTCTTCCCTGTAAATACATAAAAAATAAATAATAATAATAATAATAATTATTATTATTATTATTATTATTATTATTATTGTTGTTGTTGTTGTTGTTATTTAAATTTAAGTAATAAATGGCAAGATTATATAGTATCCTGTTGGCATGGTTAATCACCAGCGAGTCCACATTACCTACGGGCGCTCGCTTCCTAGGTTTTACCTATTTCATTTTTTGTCTTTTCTAAACGTAAATTATAGGAACATGCAACCAGTATTTGGCAGGAATCAACCATCGACGTTGTAGACCGACTGACTGATGAACCAGATCTAACTGGTGATGGGTCCAGGCCCTATTGTCTATCCACAATTCTTGGCAAACATGGAGACCTTAAGTCCATTTCCTGTCACACGGTAAATATACAAACTTTCAGACGGATGGGGGTTACAGTTGTGGTTGACTCCTGTTTCGTATATTTGATACAAAAGTTCAAAACAAAACAACACAAATATAAATATGACATCAGGTCAAATTAGTAGCATTTTTATGACTGAAGAGGTGAGGGATTTTGCTACGATTGTTTTTGAAGGGTTTAAATATAGAATAACAATTACTACTTTCGATACCATGGAAAAAATTACTAACTTGAAAACGAGTGATCATTAAGTTTTAATTGCAATTATCGAAATCCATCTGAAAGGAGTTTAATATTTGGTTTTAGTTAAAGCAATTTAGGGATTACCAGAATATTTGGACGCGAATGATTACTAGAACTCGAAAGATTAAAGAAATGCATTTGCAGTCTGAACTTGTAATTATTTTTTACATCGGGTCGTCTTCGCATGCGTATTAAATGCGTGCTTATGTTTATGATACTGTTATGAAATAAAAGTACAAGTTATGTCATTTTATATTCATTTTGGAAGCTAGCTTATTGTGTGCTAAAAAAATACATTCCCATTTCTACACATAAACAAATTAGCCAATATTTACTAACTTTAAAAGGCTGGCAGCAAGATAAAAGAATTTCAGTAAAAGGTTTAATAGCTTGCCTCGAACAGAAAAATATGTTAGGGATGGGAAGTGAAAGGTGCTAGAATGAAAACTTTGAGTTTTGTAAAATGCTCGTGAGCCAACTACTGATGTGTTACTGAAGTGATACCACTAGTCACATAATAATAGGGCTACCATACGTACTCTTTTTCCCGGACATGTCCTCCTTTTCGGTCCTTAAATCTCCTCTTTGTCTCATATATATTAAGTGTCCTCTTTTTTGAAAGTTCAAATATGGTAACCCTACATGATAATCAAGTTATAAACATCTCTTCTCTATTTATTTTGTATTGCAATTCTCAGATTCTGACATTTTATTTTAAATTCTGGATTTATGTGAAGGAAATTCATATTTTGTTTTCTTTCGACTTCAGATGGCAGCCTTAGTTCGTGGGAATTACAGCGATGAGATAGAAAATGTCACCACCATAGACTGCCGTTATCCATACGAATACAACGGAGGTCATATCAAGGTTAGTGCTCAAAGACATTTATAAATCTATGGAAAAGGTTATTATAAACATTATTTTGATTATTTATGTATTCTTTTTTTTTTTTGGCGAGGGATGGGGGGAGAAGACGTAGAAGCGAGGGGGGGGGAGGGAAGGGGGTGGAAGAGTAAACAATAGCAAAGTATGACGATTAAACTTTCATCCAAATGTCCAGATGGACTGACAAAAGTTTCAACTTGGTAAGCCAAAAATCTGTATTATTTCACATTACATCAACATGTAACTTACTTATATCCAAATTACCGCCACCATCCCTCCCCCCCCCACATCCCCGCGCAGAGAAAAGAATGAACAGTTGTGTTTAAAATGCATATGAAATTCTCATATTTGAGATCAGCTGATATGTCAAAATCTTACGCTTTAATAATATATAATGAATTATCCAAAAATAACAAATGTTCCTTGTTTTAAAAGCTTTACTTTCTTCTGACCCTGCAGGGTGCAGTGAATATGTATCGACGAGAGGAAATCCAAGAGCTTCTTCATCGCCCCCGAGACCAGTCCGCCGACAAAAATGGCATCATCATCTTCCACTGCGAATTCTCATCTGAAAGAGGGCCTAAAATGTGAGTATTATTAAAAGAGATATATCAAGAGGTTTTTTTTTAAATCCAAAATTTAGAATTTCAATATTAAAATAAAAATTAAAGGAATATTTTTACCAAAGCATCTGTAGAAAAGTTCCCAGAGAACCGAAACGGAAAGAAAAGGCAGTTACTTTATATATACTTATTATATGTACATTTTCAGCTTAAATGTCATCAAAAGCTGCCACAAAGTAGATTTGATTCGTATAATAATGTGCCACCAACGAATGACTAGTGAGCATCAACTGAACACGACATTATCTTAATAAAACACAAAACCAGAGTTTAATTGTTGTTTTTTTTATTGATGAATCATTACTATTTAATAAACGTTGAAGGGGGGGGGGGGAAAAAAACCAACAAACAAACAAATTAGCCCGTTTGTTTAAAACCCTTAGCTTAAAAGCTATTATTTCCTATCACAGGTACCGGTTTTTACGCAGTCAAGACAGGGTCCTTCACAAGGAGAATTACCCACAACTCCATTACCCGGAAGTCTACCTCCTCGATGGCGGTTATAAGGCATTCTTCAAGTCATACAAGGTAAGCATAGTAAATACACGCTTTGCTGTATGAAAGTGTTTGCTGGAAAAGCAGCATCTCAAATTTTGGTGTTTTAATACGGATGACGTCACAAAATTAAACGCTTGAAACCGGCTAAGTAAGAATTATTCTTGGAAGAGCTTCTGAGCTTATTTTGCCAAAGGACAAAATGGATACTCACATTTTGCTGTTTATCGTGTAATGACTAGATCCTTAATTTTATCATTGATATCACGGTGAAGCAACACGTTGCAGTCGCTGGCTGTGTTTAAAGCATTGGTACATCATGCCATATGTATGTCTAGGTTTCAACTTTTATTTCTATATCCTTTTATATTTTTCATTAACTTTGTTCTCTCTCTTCTTATCTATTGCAGTTCATACTCAAGGCGTTATAAACAGCATTTTATTACTCCTTCTATAATTAAAAGTAGATAAACAGGGTTATCGGATAGATATTTGTACTTAGGGCGACTTTTTCGGTTCCTGGGGCTAATTTTCTAAAGCGAGTAGGGAGGCCGTCTGAATATTCAGAATTTGCGGACGATCTGGGGCGGCCATGACATCCTGCAAAAGTATATTCTTAATCTTAAATGCATCTCTGATTTTCTTATCAGCTACAACTACTCATCTATTGCTTTTTTTTCCTTTGAAGGAACTGTGTGAACCTGATAATTATACGCCCATGCTCCACAAAGACCATTCGGAAGAACTGCGTCACTTCCGTGTTAAGTCCAAGTCCTGGGCGGCAGGAGAGAAACGACGTCAATCCCGACAGGCTCTACGATTCTGAATTTTTTTAGATGACTATAGATGAACGTCGAAAAACATAGTGCTATGGTGTGATGACGAAGTCGGAGAGACAATGAACCGAGCTGCTGTTAATAGATCGTTAATTGTTATTGATTGTTGTAAATTTTAATATTTTTTTTATACGAACGCTTTATTGAAGTACATATCAAAGATATAAAAGTATTTGAATTAGACTTGTATTGAATGTTGATTCCACTGATCCGCACACACACACACACACACACACACACACACACACACACGTCTACAACTCACTATATGATACATCGTAGACTTGTCGACAGAGTCGAGGTCTGCCGGAGAGAGATCAGCAAAGGTTGACTTTGCTGAGGAAGAAAAAGAGGAGTATTGCAGACACCTATACTACTATACTGAAAGTACAGTTGCTTCAACAAAATATCAACCAATTGTGAGAACAAATTAAAAGGGACAAAATTAAAACAAAACATACTGACTTAAAGAAATGGTTAACCTCGCAATTTACATACAAACCACTGATCATGTTTGAAAACTTCACTCTAAAATTTGCCAGCGATGAATAAAAGATAAGATACAGATCACAGTGGATTGCAAAATCCGGCTGCAGTATTTCATGCTGGCAATTTATGGACAAAAACACACAAGAGTTAGCGAAATCCGTATACAGATTCCACGTGTATTTCCAGATGCGACAGCTTCTGTCTGAATGTAAGGGACCTCTGCCTGATGACGATGCATTCAAAGCGACTAACAAAACAAAGATTTGAAACATGAAGGGAGAAATAAACTTTATCGATAACGGCCCAGGAGAACATAAAACTAGACATATTTCTCCTTGCAGGATAGTAATGGCCTGACAAACGAAGGAATGCCTAGATTGAATCAAAGTATTAGATCATACGTAATCTGCGTCTCGGTTGCACACGTTCAAAACAAAACATCTATATATTACTCAGTCATTTGCAACGGTATCAGACACTGTTAACAAAGCTGATGTAGTTACTAATTCTAGGACAGCAAGGTTACGACACAGGTGAAACAATAATAGTAAAATTCAAAAAGTACATAAGAGATTCAAATGTGAATTTGAACTATGCTGTCCGAAGTGACGGTATCTTTGTGATACCGAGTGACATGGCAATGGCAATGGGTAGAATAGTTTTTTGTAATTGTAAAATTCAAACAGTACATAGCAACATAACACATTTAAACATGAAATTGGACTACGCTGCCCGAGGTGACGGTGTATTTGTGATACCGAGTGACATGGTAATGGGTAGTTATAGTTGGATCGAAGAACAATTTAGAAACATCCATTGATTTGTTTAAACTGGTGTTAAAACCTACCATTAATAACGAGGTAAGCAAGAAAGGTATTCCAAAGACTGGCAAACAGTCCGTTATTGTAAGACAATAAACAATACAGTATTAAAAACACACAGAAGGTAAAATTATGTAGACAAGAAGACTATGACTATATTTCTTTCAAATACCCCGTCTTAAGTGACGATGTTGTGCTCAGCGCATCTGCTAATTCTATCAGATTCACTGACGTCCAAATGACACATAATAATTTAGCCCCCCCCCCCCCCCAGCGACTAATAAAGACTAATAAATAGAGAAACAATCGTTTTTTTTTTATTTTTTATGTTTATAGTCATGGTTGTGGAAGCTGCTTTAGTTTACATTTTGATATCGTTTCATTACCTCTAACTCTTCTGGTCAAGGAAGCCAGAGTCATTGTGGACTGAAATGATTAATTGGAATAGCTGCTGCATAAGGATAGCTTACCAAATATCTTCGTGTAAGTCTCAGTTTGTAAATAAACACTGCCTAGACCCTTTAGTTTGAATATATGTGCTATAATTTGATAGACAGAACACAGAGATGCAAATCCATTCTTCAAACATGGCGCCTACATTCTAAGAGGCTTTTGCAAGTAATATGTTAAATCTTAAGTCTCGAGGAAGAAAAAAATGACACAGTGGACAATGGTCTGCTAGAATCTGAAAATCTGCGAACTCAACAGTTTCTTTGCCATTGTATTGTGTATTGTCTGTATTGTGTATTGTCTGCTCCTGATTGTAACTTTCTGAAATTCTTATTCGAGATACCTTAACTAAATTTGATAATCACGAATCTTATTATGCCATAAAGATATTGTAGTCGCTCAGCTTCAGAATATCATTGTTTCTGTAGGATAATGTTTTTTTTACCGTACGTTGACATTTGTTATTTATTGCTTACAAAAAGACTTTTTTCACAAACCACATGTAAGCAATAAACACACAAATGTCCATCACAAGTGCAAGGAATACGTACATTACTCGTATTTTATCTGTTTATTAGAAAGTTGGTAAAAAGCATTAAGTTTAGGTTGTCATGTTTTTACTTTGTTTTCTGGGTGAGTAGATGCAGACAGAGCAAACTCATCATCCTGTTTGTTCAAGTATTAAGTCATTAAACCTTGCTCTCAAACATTCATTCGAGTAGTCAAGTGTCTTAGCTCTGTTTTCATTGACGTCAGCAGCTTTCATCTGTAGTACTTCTGTTAACTTTATCATTCCATATTCTTTCTTTTTTAGCTTCTTCCGGAACAAATAGATTGAACGGAGAGACGGTTGATTTCTGTAAATACCTGATTATTAGTTATTGCTCATCCAATCATTGCTACTGCTGCAGCCATTTATTGTGATGGAAACATAATGATAAAGTATTACTTCTTCAAATAATGTATTGTGCTGTACCGAAAGAGCAACCATTTTCATACAGCTACCAGTTTGTATGTTGCCTCCTGACAGAACAGACCCTTCTGATTATCAATTAAAATTTTTAAAAGATTTATTTTTTTCGAGATAATATGCTAGTGATTCTTTTACACTGTAAATATAAGAATATTCGTATTTAAATTCTAATGAGTAAGAAAGACAGATGTTGTTTACCTCTAACAAATCAAAGTCAATATTCAAATGGATACAAATTGTTTACCTCTAACCCAATGGACAAATCAACGTCAATATTCAAGCTGATACAAATTGTGTATCAGCCTGATTGTCTGATTTGAATGACTTATTGCTGTAACGTATCTATTGTGTGTAACTTGGCCTCAGCAAAATGTGATGGAGCGTAGTCAAATCCATAACTGTTTGCTAATTATGGGGTACAATTGCAGATTTATAGACCTCTAAAATCTATTTCACTAAATGTTTATCTCTGGCTTTAAAATGTAAATTTATATCTTACATTCACACTTACTTAAGTACCCGGATGTAATAATTTAGTCTTTTCATCAAACTCAATTTGGCATTTCTCAATTTTTTCTTTCAACGTCTTAATTCTGTCAAGCTACGCAAGATTATTTAAATCCATTTCCGTTTTCGATTGGGTTTTTAATAACTCTATATTTTTGTTTATGTTTGGTTTTTACTCTATCAATTCTACCACTTAATGCGACATTAAAAAAAATCAATATCAGTTTAGAATGCATGTGCCTCTGTTGTAAACGTTTATTCCAAATCATTGAAATATGTTATTATTCGTTTCATCCTTTTGTCTATTTTGTCAGTACTATCTTGTACCTCAACGACAGTGTTAACAACTTCTCGATCATCATATTTTTGTATCTGTATTAGATTGCTTAACCTCGCCATTTAACGTGTCATAAAACTAAAATAACCACTTTTATAGTTTTAATCTTATTACTCAAATCTGTAATAGATAACTTGTAATTTGTTGTCGACAGATTATATTTGGCTTTTTCGGCTGAATTTTTTTCTCCAATTCTGACAGCTTATTAGTGATAGTAATTATACTGATGTTCAAATATTTGCGATATTATTATTCAATATCTCACAAACATATGTTTATAGTTGAAGAACCACCGACCCACGGGAAGCTACTGGCAAGCTTTCTCACATAACCACATTGGCCGATCCCAAGACTCGAACCCACGCAGACAAAGGTGAGATGGCAGTGATCGGTAAAGGCGAGCGCCTTAGACCACTCGGCCACCCGGTGCCCCAGTTGAGCAAGGAATTCCATCCTTATTTGCTGCAGTTTAGATTGCAAAGTGCTTCAATCTTCCAAAGAATTTTTTATTTTCTACATTTCGTTGTATAAACAAACACGTCTTGAGCATCTAAAATATTTTTCGCGTCGGTTTGTTTTGTAGATGTGCGATTTCGTTCGCTCTTCAATGTACCATCTTAAATATCTGTTAGTTTATTGTCAACTTGTATTCTCCATGATTTGGTGGCTTTCAAATTGTTATCCTCCAGAGTGTTACTTATTTGGTGTCAACACGTCTTTGTAGAAACTGACAACCAGCTGCATCAGTTAATTTAACAGGATCGTCAACTTTGTAATAGGGTTATTGGTGAGATTTAAGTCAGCGTTCATTGTTTGACCAAGTGTAAATTCATTGTCCTCTGTTTTATCTCAGTGTTGGAAGGAAAAGCTGTGTCCCTAGTACCTCTCAGAGACGTCTCTACCATTCTACGCTACATTCTTAACGGAAAGACATACGTTACAGGCATGCTGTGAAAGTCTTTATCTTTCATATTCAATCTGTTAATTGTACCCATATATGATTGCTTGGAAAGGTCATTAACGTTGTATGAAGCAAAGTCACCATTAAAAATATTTTTAAGGGACAACGACTCTAACATAGTATAATAGTTAGCACTGAAATAATATTTTGTTTTATTGATTTCGTCGAGATAATTGTATAAAAGTTTTAGTTTTCAAGAATCTACAGTCTGTATCGGATTCAGTAGATACCCTTATGGTTAACTGGTTATTGAATCCTAACAATTCAGAATTATAGTTTGTGATACATACATACATACATACATACATACATACATACATACATACATACATACATACATACATACATACATACATACATACATACATACATACATACATACATACGTACGTACGTACGTACGTACGTACGTACGTACATACATACATACATACATACATACATACATACATACATACATACATACATACATACATACATACATACATACATACAAACATACATACATACATATATTGTATGTAATTGTTTCTCTAAGTGATTTGAAGTTTTGAGATGTGTTTCAAACATTCAACATCAATACAATCTTCCTGATCATTCCTGATCATTTTTAGTCATTATCTTACTGGCTTTATTTATGTGCATTTCAAGGTTGTAAAATGCATCAGATTTTTTAAAGAGTCTGTGTTTCATTCTTGTCATTTATATAGTAAAATATATTGTTTTTGAATTCATCAGGAATAATGTCGTAACCAAGAAAACAATCGATTCTCTGTAATGAAACATATGTATAGTTTATCATTTCTGCGATTATACTATAATTTTCCATTTATCCTTTTTTGATGGTGGGTAGGTGGGTATTTGTTTTTAAATTCTTGATATCTTGGCTTTCTGTGTTATTGTTTTTGTCTCCCGTGAGCCAAATGCACATTTCACACGACGGAACACTTGATGCATTTTCACTCATTTATCTAACGATGTAAACTGTGCTATTTATGCAGATGAAAGTGACAGCTCCGACTTTATAGCGGTAACAGATTTTATTAACTCTGTAGATGTTTTCAGTTGTACGGATGTATTTTATTTACATTATTCTTCATATAGTCTATATTCTGCACTGGTTTCGCCATCCTCCTTTACATATGATGCGTAATTTTGTCATGTTGTTCTTCAACTGTGTTGACCTTCGTGATCTCTAACGACTGAAAGTGCTAGTTCTAGACTTGTACAAGGAGGATATAATAAAAGGACAATCATTCTTTTCTACATCATATTTACTTACTTGTCTCCTTTTGTGACATCTACATTTTCTTTTCGTACTGGCACATTGCTTATCAGCCTCTGGAGTACGCTAAACCGTTGATGTATCGAGATTGATAGTACAATTTAAATCTAATTTAAACGAGTCTTTGGATTTCTGTAAATTGTTATTATATCCAAGGTTTGTACTATTTTCATAACTATGTCGATTCTTAACATAAAGAAACCGTCGTCACCAGCGGCATAGTCTGATGTTACTTTTTAATATTTCACGGTAATTTTGAAAAGTTGATACAATATTTTCGTCATCTCTGTAATTACCTGTTCTTAAAATGTATAGCTCTATTCAATTTTGTATTGAATCTTGTACTGGGGAAGCAAACTCTTTCATAGAAGGTTTGTTAATAATCTACCCCAAACACATATTACTTATGTTCACACGTTTTGGTTTAATCTCGCTGTTCCCTCATCTGTAATATCGTTACTTTCCTGTAGACGGAAGTCCGTCAAGCCTGTTATATCATCTTATTTGCTAATAAATTAATTCTATCATATGACAGCGTAATTTGAAAATACCACGATCGATGTCCATGTCTTTTACCAGTTAAATGGCTTTTGTCGATAGTCATTAAATTCTCCTTTCTGCCTATGTGTCATCATCTATGTTATAGATACAAATTAAATTGATTTATATCTATTCTATTATTGACTGGATTAGAATCATCTTGACCTGACAAAAGTATTGCACTCTCACTCATTAATTTCCTAATCTGGAGGTAAATGTGAAATCTGTAAACTGATTTTACTTACTGTAGAACCGTATTGTTTGTTAAATGACAGAACGATATACTACAGCCATCCACGCCTCCCAGTGTAATAGATTTTGCCAAAATTTCACGTTACACTGTTCTGTGTATCTATTAATAGATTCATCACCCTCACATTTTAAAGTGTAGATTTAGCACGCGTTTAATGGTTTGTATGTGGAATGATCTTTTTCGTTGTAGTAAATTTGTATTTCGTTAAATCGACTTGATACATCATTAAATTATGCATGGCAAGTCTGGGTATGGGGCGTCATTCTTAACTAACCTTACACTAATTAAAAAATGACAGCACAATTGTTAAAAAACAAATCTATCTTTTAAAAACTAAATGCAGAATAAGGCATCATCATTTAACAATTTTATTTTGACTAGAAGAAACAACACAGGCAAGAAAGTAACGATTGTGAAAGAGGAATAGTGTAACAAATTCGTGTGGAAGAGTACTGAAGCATTATATAAATATCATATGCATAAAGGAATACAACTAAACTTTGAAACAAGTACTACATTTGCCAATGAATAACGCGCACCGAATTGCGAATCGCTTCGATACATATCTGTCATCGCATAATGTGCTGCCAGATCCTGTTATGGTATAATGTGCCCGAAAATCTCTGATAGTATAATGTGCCGGCAGATCTGTCATGGCAGATTTGTCATTGTATAATGCACCGGCAGATTTGTCATGGTATAATGTGCCGTAAGATCTGTCAGCGCATAATGTGTCCAAAAATCTGTCACTGCATAATGTGTCGGGAGATCTGTCATCGTATAATGTGTGGCAGATCAGGGTCCACGCTGTTGGCAGTTGGGTTCGTTTTTATATACAAGCATACACGGTCAACAAGAATACATGTATTTATAAGGCTTTCGTTGTGATTGGTATCTTAACTATGTCAAGCGACATGATAAACACGGCATCGCTTTACCAATTAAATCTACCAACTTAAGAACAAAAGGAATATTTTCAAGTCTTTACATTTAAGAAGAAATCAGTAGATATGGTGTAGCATGATCTAAACAATCATAGTTTTTATTATTTTTCTTATCATAAATAAAATTAATTCAAATATGCATTAGTCCAATGCACTATAGTTGATTCCCGTTTCAGCTTTTCATATCAAGAATAGATTGATATTAAGAAAGAAAATATAGTAGCAAGATATAAAGATAGCAATTAACAGCATCGCAATAACAAATATATTCATCTCAGAAACTTATACCAACAAGTCATGAATTTTTACACAAATCATTTCGGTTGGATAAAATCTTAAAGAACAATGTATACAATAGCCGCTAGTCTATCTTCTAAGAAAAAAGAACAACCTACATGTACTAGTATCTCTCTTTCCCTTTTTTTAACACGCATGCGCGCACACATACACAAATTTCATTTGCACATAGTTACAAATGTCAATAAATAAAGAAACACTTCTATATACAGGAAGAGATATACAGGACAGACCGATAAAAAGACATACCTACATACCTACATACACACATAGATACACAGACAGACAGGGAAACAGGTATGCAGGCAGATAGATAGATAGATTGATAGATATGGAAGGTATACACTAATATTATGTAAAATGTGTTCTTGAAATAGATGTGATTCGTCACCGGTACAGAGACAGATATTCAGGACACACCGATAAAAAGACATATATACAGACATATATACATTCACAGACAGGCAGACAGACAGGTAAGATGGAAGGCAGATGGATAGATAGATATGTTAGGTATACAATAATGTTGTATAAAAAGTATGTTTCCAAATAGATATGATATGTCAACGGTAAAACACACGGTCACACACACAAGAGGTAGAACTGACCACCTGGAGCTACTCACACTCTAGACATAGTGACATTGTGACTGTTACATATGGTAATATTAGTCAAAATATTGCACGAGTCCGTTTATAGCACTATTGGTTGACCAGATATCATCGTATGATGATAAATACCGCAAACAGTGCCATGGAGAGCTCTACAATTTAAACGCTAATCTGTTCGGACGACGTCTTTCTCCTGCCGTCCAAGATTTCGATTTGACTCGGAAGTAACGTAAATCTGTAGCATGGTCTTCGTGGAGCATTGGTTTGTATCCACATGGATCACATAGATCCTGAAAAATAACAATATCATTTTAAAATTATAATACTGATATATCAAAACACTGAAAACAATAAAATGTTATATTGAGAATACTATATTTAATTCTTTGTTACTTGTACCTATATATTTTATACTACTTGTTTCAAAACTATATTTATGTACTCGATCGATGCCTTCTGTCATCACAACGAGTAGTATTGAATTCGAATATAAACAATGGTATCCATTCTCTAAAATATCAAGGCAGAAGGAAATTGTGCGATCATTTCGCTATCAGTCAAATCTAGTATTAGCTTACGTCAATGGGAATTTAGTGTGTTTTAGTTAAAAGCCAAATTTAGAAGAAATTTGTAATAAGCAAAGTGGTGTGATACACAGAATTGCCATTACTGTAATCTGTACGACGTTCTATAGTCCAGCACGACTGCCGACTCATGATTATTTACTTGCCACAATATCAATGTAAAAGGATGTTTAACGTCTTCAATATTCGTTACAATCCTTTACGAAACTTCACCAACACTAAAGTATTGAAAGATGGATGTAAAGTGCTATAAATATTTTAAAATAGAAAGACCGCTCATGTCTACTTATATATGAAATGTAAGTGTTATCAAAATACAAAAGTTAAAAATGAAATAATCTCTCAAGGCAAAAATAATATTGATAGTTTTTTAATGTGTATAGATTTCTTTTCAAATACTACGCACTCATATTTAGTAAACTGCAGGAGTGTACTGGGTAAGCAACTCGGCCCTGGACTTATCTGCCGGGACAGGCCCGGGGTTTTGCTCACACCAGTAAAACACCGGTAAAAACGGATTTTTTTGCGGCGCCCCACCAGGATTTGTCCCGGTATGCCCAATGGCCAGTACACCACTGGTAAACTGATTTACACAGTAAATTTAGGGAAATAACTTTGAACTTACGAAATCTTAGGTGCACGTGCTTTTGTGACACGTGGCCTAGCGACGAAAACCAACAGTGTAGCTTATTCTTAACAAGTTTAGACGCACGTATCTCCGCTGCCGGATATCTCATTTGAGTGAAATGTTTTGCTTTTGTCATTTCTGTTAAGCATGTTTTTTTTAAAAAAATATAAAACTATTTCAAATTGGGTTGAACTTTTCCTTCAACTTTATCCAGGTTATTAGGATTAGATATGGCAACTGTTTGTCATATCTTTTATTGTATATGTTTCTTTCATTCTGAACCCTTACAGGTATACGTATTTTATTATCATTCTTTTGTTGTTTCCATGACAAAACAAATTTTTCTAATTTATTGTATTATTTTCCTCATGGATGACCTTTGATTATAGTATTCATACGCAATGAATATTTTTCAAAGGTTTAGTGCATTACAATATGTCCACATTAATGCAATCCCTATTAAATATTTCACTATATCTACCCATATCAGCATTTCGACATTATAACGTCCTTACTAAACTTTAAAAAGATATAAAGCTGTTTTAGCCCGTAAGGTATCTGGCGACAATAACATATAAATGCGTATGAACATGCTGTTACCTTGTGAGACATTAACACAGAAATGCGTATGAACATGCTGTTCCCTTGTGGGACATTGACACAGAAATGCGTATGAACATGCTGTTACCTTGTGGGACATTAACCCAGAAATACGTTTGAACACGTTGTTACCTTGTGGGACAATAAAACAGAAATGCGTATGAACATGATGCTACCTTGTGGGACTCAGAAAAGGTTTTATATCCTCCTTCCAGCAGGTAGACTTCTGGATAAATCATGCGTGGGTAGTCTCCCTTATGCAGCTCCCGGTCAAGGTTTCTTAAGAAACGGTTACTGAAAAAAGAAAAATGCATAGATTAGTGGAAATAAAATATATATTGATAGATATACATACTTGGAGTTTTTAAATTATATGAGTATCGTTTGTCATCATTATTGATTATAATCACTAAATAATGAATATCAGCAATTTAATTGCAAGAATAATTCATGTTGCCAAGCATTCACTTTTATGTTACCACATTTTTTAAGCAACGTTGTGGTTAGCTTGTCCAAGTAATGAAGTAATATCAATATAATCAAATACCCTTATTTTCTGTTCAGCTGATAGTTTTAGAGATTAAGTGAGAAGGTTGAGAAAGTATTAATATAATCAAATATCAAATACTCTTATTTTCTGTTCAGCTGATAGTTTTAGAGATTAAGTGAGAAGGTTGAGAAAGTATTAATATAATCTAATATCAAATACCCTTATTTTCTGTTCAGCTGATAGTTTTAGAGATTAAGTGAGAAGGTTGAGAAAGTATTAATATGATCTATATCAAATACCCTTATTTTCTGTTCAGCTGATAGTTTTAGAGATTAAGTGAGAAGGTTGAGAAAGTATTAATATAATCAAATATCAAATACCCTTATTTTCTGTTCAGCTGATAGTTTTAGAGATTAAGTGAGAAGGTTGAGAAAGTATTAATATAATCAAATATCAAATACTCTTATTTTCTGTTCAGCTGATAGTTTTAGAGATTAAGTGAGAAGGTTGAGAAAGTATTAATATAATCTAATGGTAGTAAGAATTGTGTAAGATGCATATATGCATTTACGCCCACAAATGAATTGGCCTGTAAGTTTTCTGCCAATAATAACGTTACATTAGTTTGGAGTTGGTCTAGTCTAAATAGGAGTCCGGAGCAGCAGACAGAGGGGTGGGTGTGGGGTGGATGAGGAGTCTAACTTACAGTTGACGGCCTCTTTCCAATGAAAATTGTTACAGAATTATGTATATGGAATCTATAATGTGCTTAAACGTTTGCCCTATGACTCTACTTTAAAGTTGTGTCAAATAGTGAGTCATATTTAAGTTTGGTTTACTTGTACTATTAACCAAATAACAACATGTTTACTGACCTTTTTTCAAGGTCAGAGTTGTTTTCTTGTATCTGATGAAATAGACGCATTTAGTATTGCATTCTAGGTCATAATATGACACGTTTCCTGTTGTGAAATGTGCCATTTGCAAGTTGTATAAAATACCTAGAAATACGAATTATTTCCATTCCATTTTAGATCTTGAGTTGAAAAGAACTGTTTTTTTGATGATCAGCTTTTTGGAATCATCAGATTGTTTGAAACAATAGCCGTGCAAGAATGCTGGAATCATGCTGTAATGCTATGCCATGCTGAATAGATAATTCGAAAGGAATTATTTATTGGACCATTCATCAGAGCTACCTGGAGTTATATTTAGGACTTTCTCGGATGCCTCTGAATACTTAAAGATGATCTGACATTATCGTTGATACATCGGAATATAACAGACTCATTCATTCGGAACCATCATTCTTTCGGAACATTCGTTCATTACGAAGACTAATTTTTTTTGAACATTCGTTCATTACGAAGATTCATTTGGAACATTCATTAACTTGGAACATTCATTCATTTGGAAGATTATATAGTTTCTATATAAATATACAGGACTTGTGATTATGACACTAATAATTGTTGGATTATTTGGATTTTAATAAACGAAAATGTAAGTGTATTTTGATTTTCACATTAATTATTTAAAATAAATTGTTTGTTGAATTTTACAAACATTGTTGGTTTCACTTTCTTTTTGTTACGTTTGTTCGAGTCATAGGGTCGTAACAAAATTCACAGTGGAAATTAAGAATGTTTCTCTTAGAACCGGAACATGACGTCATGGGTTGAAACAACAACCTTTGAACCTCTTCTCTCCTGTATATGTTGACGGCAAACTCAATAATAATAATAAGAAGAAGGATAATAATATCTTTGGGTATTGCGCTGACGCCATATGTACACCAAACGAAAGCAGTCCTTGTGAGAGTGGAGAGTAGATACTAAGTAAATACATGTACCTCGAACTCCTTGACTGTGGAAAGTGGACTGATCCTTAGCAAGTGAGCAATAACCAGTGACTTTTACTGAAAGTTGCAATAATAATAATAATAATAATAATAATAATAATAATGATAATAATAATCCAACGTGTTTGCAAAGCCGTTTTGACATCCACCCCGAAGTTTGAGCCTCTTGGATAAGTTCCTACGGGTAAGGAATGTCACATGTGGCAAATATTACATGCGTATGTGCATTGATCTTTTTGTGCACAGCAAATGATAGTGAAGTGATCTTGAATGTATCCAAGCTATGACTCAGAGGCTAAATCCTGAGGGGTTGGGTGTGTGGGAGTAAGGATGGACACAGGAGTCAATGTTCTGTTACATATACAAATTTGTCTTTCATGCACCAAAATTGTATACATGGTTATAGGGTAATAATCTCAGTTGTTTCTTCGTTGCGTCCCGGTAGCTACATTACTTGGTGATGGTGATGGTGGTGGTGAGATCCTGGGGCTCCCAGTCTGCAACGCGCTGACGCTTGGATAACTGATTATACAGACTAATACTAAGACGTGTCAGACAAAACCCTCAGGTGTTATTTGATTATTTGAAATTTATCTAAAATCACTCCTACCACCCACTCCCACCCATGTCACTCCTTATAGGGAAGATAAAATTCCAAAAGTATTTGTATAATATACAAGCACATAACTATGATTTACCCAAATTGTATTTGTGTCTTGCTCTAAAGTTGTATGAGTGGTACAAGAACAGTACGCACGTACTTACGTACAGACGGAAGGACTTATCACAAACTCTCCACGCTTCTTTGAAAGCATGGGGATAATAATTACGATGACAACGATGAAGATCATAATGACGATGGGAGAGATGATTAGAAGGAAAGAGGAAGAAGAAGAAGTAATTAGATAAAAGGAATACAAATATAAATTCAATAAAGGCATCTAATTATTCATCCATTTTCCAATCCATTCCTTCATCGATCAATCCATCTTACATAATCTTTAATCTCTTCTGTAACGCATTATTTTTGTTCACTTTGTATTTTTTGCTCTAGTGGCCTCAAGTATGCAACTATGCTATGTATTATAGCATCAATTGTTTCTAATGATCTTGATTTAATTAATTCATTAATTCATTCGTGATTTCTTTCTTTCTTTCTTTCTTTCCTTGATATAATTTTCTGAACTGACTTAATATATGACCAGCTTCATATTAATATGGATATCGTCAATCAATGATTGTACAGCTCTATACTTGGTCAGTATATCTTCCATTCAGAACGTCTGCAACCTACAAGAATGGATGGCCAATTAGTACAAATTTTCTACAAATACAACACACCACTGGAAAGTTTATGATAAGATTGTAAAAGGTTGGGTTACATACATGAGAGAGACATGTTTGAATGAGAGTCAAGAAATATGAAAAAAATATTGAATACTTTAAGGAGACAAATTTCTCAGTGAATGAAATTCGCTTAGGGCTTATTTGATTATAACAAGTCCGAAAATTACTTTTTTAATCCTATCTCGCCGAAGCTAACTGGGCTTATGAAACCATAAATCCGACCTCTGGAGCAGTTTCACGATATCCACTCCATAATTCAGCGCGTCTTCACATGTATAGTGAACGAGACTGTAGCGACTTCGGAGTCACACAAACGTCTGGTTGAAAAAGAACATCGCAAGTAATGACTTGTTAAACTGACCATGCAAAATCATCATCACTGTCTTTTATGTGGACAGGTTTTACTATCGACATTTGAGATACGATCTCCTTTATATTGCACTTAAACGTGTACTAAGAATATTTTTTGGGTATGTCCCTGGGCCGTTGTCGACTGGCCCCTATTTTATGTCAACGAAGAGTCGGTGAAAAAGCCATTTCATTTACTTTCGTAGAGGATGGCGAAATATCATGTCATATTGTATTGCGTTTGCTCTATTATTATGATTACTCTAGTTGATCATAATCTCGGGTCTTGAAATTTTAAGAATTATGGGATTCTTTGCATTTGAGATACATCTTCACGGCCATCGTAAAAAATTAAAGCTCGCGTTATTGAGAAGACATCACGTGTCTTTGGGATGAAATTAATCCAATAATTAATGACGATACAAGAAAACCACGGTAAGATGAATCCAAATAACAATGTTTTAATTCTCCATTTGCTTCATTTATGTGCGTGTGTCCTTTGTTTTCTTTGTTTTATGTATTTGTTTTTACCGTGTTTGGTGTAAGCGACTTGAGGTCGATATGTTTTCTCCGGACAGTTGGCTGGCGGTAGGGTTTGGATCCGTCTGCTATGAACTCTGTCTCTCCACACAACTTGTCCACTGCGTCGACTATGGAAGTCCTTGGACTGTTCTCGGTGGCAAGAATCTGAAGAAAATAGGAATTAAATATTCAAAGACACATGACAACTTGACACCATCGATGTACTAGCTGACTTTACTCCGAAGATGTAAAATCAAGGAAATATTGAAATTTAGAGAATTTTCAAATATTCCAGCATTTACAAACATAATGAACACGCAAGTCAACGATTTTATAATCAGTTTAAATCTTTAATGTATATAATAACCATGACATATATTAACTCGAGTTTCTATATCTGTATATGTAATAGCATGTAATTTAACGTTGACGTATCTGGTACTTAAACTTTTTGTGACTAGATATCGCAATGGTCTGTATTTATTCCTTCATAAGCTGGTCATTTGGAAGAGATTGGTTTGATGTTTTACGGCACATCAACTCAAGTAGGTTATTTAGTGCAGAGGCAATTGGAGTAACGTGCCTTGCCCATTACGTACCACGATAGCTGATCTGGGTTCATCCAATGGTAGGATTCGAACCCACGCCCTTTCGGTCGCGAGTCCGGCATGCTAATCATTTAGCCACCACGGCTCTTTCCTCCATTAGTCTCGCCTCTTATAACATGCTAAAGCGCCCATTGGGCCTACTCTACATTTCCAAGCCTGCAGGGGAGTGTGTATTTTAATATATATAGTCACCTTAAGTCAAAAATCTAGATCACATTTCGATGTTTCCGTTGAATCCCAGTGTACTTTTAGCAGCTGCTGCATTGGAAGCTATAAATTGGCACCGACATGTACTTAAATGTCGGGTAAATATTGGAGAGGAAAAGCCAAAGTATGACAATTGGAGCAACATAACTGAACTGTTTACGATCAATCAACGAATCTCTTTAGTCAGTGCTGTCCTCTGTGAAGACAGACTCTCACTCGATTCAGTACGTTTCAAGGTCTGTAGTTACACGAAGACATGTCAACTCGACACGAATTACACCTTACTGAAAATAGTAATTAGTTTTTCTATACGACGAGCGTCCGTATGTGATGTTGTCACAATTTCGGCTGAGTCAACACTTACGAAACATAAGTTCCGGCTTTACCATTTCAGACCTTCTTTAGATGCCCAGTAATTTTATTATTAGTATTTTTTGTATGTTTATGTACATGGAAGGAGAGCGTTCAAGTGCCCATTTGGTCTGTACGCAGGTTAAACAAGGACAAGGGCGTACAACAGTGTCGATGGAAGTTTAAATCTTCAGACTATGTGCTCCTGATTCAAGAAACGACAAGCACGCCATGCCTCATCAACCGCAATAACTAGGAGTAGATCACTCTTACTAGGCATTTAACTTTTGATCACCGTAAAATGCAACATCTGAAATAATCTGTAATTATGCAAGTTTGGATCTTACCTGCGAAAAATGCTTCTGGTTTGGGGTAGTACATTTTTCATCACGTAAGCGCTTGGTCCCTAGTGAGATATCATCCACGTTATTATTGGCTGGACGTTTGGACGTGAACAAGGATCTACTGATATCAAAGGAGTAGAATGTCCAAGTTGTCTTCGAACCGGCCTCTTTATCTTGAACTGATCGAAAATATTTTTGAAAGAGGATCTGTATGGTGAACATTTCTAACATCATATTTTATTCAGACGAGGATATTGGAAACATAGCTCTTATAAATAAACGCAAATTAGCTAAAGGTCAATTCGAATCTAGGTCACTACTGGGGTCAACACTCCTAAATGTACTTTTAAAAACTGCCAAGGAATTGAGAAAATGAATTTAGGTCATGTGTGCTAAATCCACTATTTCTTATTATTTTTTCTTCTTATTTTTTTCAAAAGAGCGCAGTAAGAAACATCTACTCACTGGTCCTGGAAGCAAACCATTTTGTTAAAATTAAGTCAAAACGTGGAAATGAGGTCAGCTTTGTCTTAAGATAAAAAAAGGTATTAAATTTCATGTCTGTACAAAGTGGATGTCTTTTACTTAGGTTTGAAGCGAGGGTTGAACAGCAAGCTAAAGTCAAGACTGAAAGAGAGCAATTAAATCATAACAATTTAGTAGTGACAATAAAGAATAAAATTTGACATCTGTAACATTTTCCTTCATTATTTTAAATTTCTTTAAGGACTACATACTAGTAATTTCAATACGATATCATGTAAAACAGCACCGCAATTAACAAAAGTCTCTATTTAATAATAAGATTAATACTGTTGAGGTTGCACTTGCAATTACTAAAACACAAAACTATTTTGAAGTTGCGAATAAACGTAATTTAAACGTGAGCTGTTCGCATTAGCGGTAAGATAGAGGTAAAGTAAGATCTGAAACTAGAAGGTTTCGTCATTTCTTGAAAATAGCTGATGATCCAATTTGTTAAATATATTTTTTTGTCGAAAAGAAAAAGAAAAAACTGGGATGTAGCATTAGGAAATAAAGAATAGAACATAGAGTGACCGAAGTGTGGACTGATTGGGGTCGTATATAATATATAATGACAACAAAAATTGGTAACAGTGAACTCACCTTTTAGAGAAAATAAAGATTGATTAGTACGAAATGTACACAAACGTTTTGAGCCAGGGAAGCTCGTCGTCAGGGGACAAAGAACACTTACGAAAACAAGAAAAAACACCGATAATAAAAGTTATGAGTGGAGAAGTATTTCCATTATGGTACAAATAAAGTTCCCTTATAAAATGAAATATAATAAGAGAGGAAATAATGTACAAAATCTATGTTAAAAGGCAACTACTCCTCCTTGTTATATTAGTGAGCAAAAAACAAAAGGTTTTTGCATGAAATAAAAAGGGGTAAAAAGTAAACACAAATTAAAGTTTGTGATAAACCTTCGATCGATTCATAGTGGAAGACAATCTGAAAGCAAAGTCAAACTTCTCATGCATTACAAGAAGCAAAAGTTATATCTATTTAGATTTCATTATACATTTTTATCCTTTGTTACAGGCTGAATACTCGAACAAATTAAATATTTGATTAATTTTCTTCATCAAGAGTCCTCTGAGAAGAAGACATAAATTAGATATTAAACTCTGACACTAACTTTGAAGATGTGTCTATTGAATATCGCCTAGACGGCAAGACGGTTGGGGGCGGTCATTTCTGATTGGGATCTTCCGGGTCTCCCAGAACCCTTTATCAGTATAAGGAAACATACCCCCTCGTGAAAAGAATCATCTATGATGCTGAGATCTTCTTCTACGGCCTGGAGCAACTTAAAACAGGAAATAGCCAGACCCTGCATGAAATTTGCAACAAAAAGTGTGTTAATCGTTAATGCAAGAAAGGTGTACATACTTAGAAGTATTTACACACATATACTTTCCACTTTTTTCGGCCAAAAAGACATCGAATAAAAAACTTAATTATTTTGTGATGGGAAATCCGTAATTTTGCAAGGAATATTTGCTGATAACATATTTGACAAGTAGAAATTATCCAGTGTCCCGGGTTTCAACTTTTAAATATAATTGCAACTAAAAACATCACACAATAGGTATTTACTATTAATAATATAGATTACAAATATGCAGGACATGACGGTATCAATTCAAGTCAAATAATTCTCATTGCAAAATGCTGTCAAATCTAGAAAAATAAGACAAAAAAAAAATCTCTATTCAAAAAATAAATAAAACAAAAGAAGAAAAAAAAGGTACTTGAATATGTCATCTCTGCGATTAGGAAGAAAAATTATTTTTACTAATAATAAATTGAAAAAGATCGTTTGACTAATGGGGTGGGGGGATAAGCATAAGCAATCTGCCTTCCAGCAACCTCACCGAAATAAAATTAATATTGGTAAAAGAACACAAAAAACAGAGGCAATTATTTCACATTTTAATTTTTTTCTAAATATCTTACCCATCCTGAACCATTCATGAAAAATAAATGTTCAGATATTTTTGAAAGCTCGCTTTCTCCACTGAAATAGCCAAAAATGTCGACTAATAAAATGGCTTTGGAAATAGCAATAAAAAGACTCATAATATCCTATAATCATCTTATATCTTAAATATGGAGTAGGTGAAAGTCCTCATTAATCCTGGATATGCTTTAAGTTACTCTTATTGTAAAATGCAATATTATAGGAGGATTCAGTTTCATATTTACCACGCTTACCTCCAGAAAAACAACAGCATTAAAAGATTTAAAAAGGGAAATTGCAAAGTTTTTCCTAAAGATAAAGAGTTAAATCATCATAAATTTGGGAAGGACAAGAAGATATTGTTGAAATACCCATAGGTCAACACTAATAAAGGAATTTATGACACTGATATATTAAATCAGTACAAAAAAGACCGAGAGAAGGATGTACGGAAGAAACAAAAAGAAAAAGTAAGAGAAATGCGACATATTTTCAGTCTCAGCACATCAATCCACTACCACTAGCAGTACTGGCCTAAAAGGTGAACGACTTTATCCAATATATTTTTTTTTCGTACGTTGAAAGAGATATTAGCCGATTTTCCTTGAGAAGTCTTGCGGTTATCTCCGTTACCCTCGCGTGTCCGGAGAGATTCTAGGTATTCACCGGTAGAACTTCCTGCGGACTTGGCAGGGGTAGAACTCATACTTGGCACCTAATAATAATAATAATAACAACAACAACATTATTATTATTATTATTATTATTATCATTATTACAACAACAGCAAATAAGAACTGGAACTGGAAAATAATTCCAAGAACAAGAAACTTAGATTACCTAGTTGTTTGGGTCTAATCTTTTGTTTCAACAACGTACGGTTAGAATGTTTTCTTTCAAATTCATACGTTATTACACCCCATGACGTCATAATAAACATGTCACGACTTAATATAAGGCATAAGCGTAATGACTGAGGCGTCTGAGTGTGTTTCATTGTCATTTCACTACAATATACTGTTGTTATAATTAAATAAAATCATTACGTTTCGTCATGTGATAAATAAAATCGTATATTTGTGTCTTTTTATAACGGAGTTTATGAAAACTTGGTGTATAATTTCGCAAATGATAGAAATTATTCAGCTAAGTTTAAAAATTTCATTTGAAAGTAGAACTCACGTAAGATCCTAAACATTTTGGATCATATTTCTATTCTATTAAATGTGTGTTTTCCTATCAGCCCTGACTCTGTGTTAGTCCCAAGTCATGATTCTACAGTCTGTCTGGTTCTATTTTCCAGAGACAAGGCTGATGCCGAAAGGTCTATGCAGGAAGATCAGAGTCAATACTATTGACTGAGAAACTGTAACAGGTTAATTTAAAAACACATTTAATAGTATTTTTTACGACTAATGTGTAATTATTTAATACTGACATCACTACTCAAAGTAACAACTGAATTGTACTATTTATGACGTGTCCTATATAAAAGGCAACCCATACCATACCACAGCAAACCAGACTTCAGTCAGGCTTTATACAGAAATGTGAGTCTTATATGTACTTCACTTTTAAATATAAAATGGCTCCTCCTCTAATAACACACACACACAAAAATGCTAAGCTTATCTGCATTTTTTTCACTTTATAGTATCGAAAAAAAAGTGTTTATCCCTAAAGAACAACAACAAATTATTTTTAGTCAAACGAAAATTCCAGCCACCCTTTTAGTCAAACGAAAATTCCAACCACCCATTCTTATTAAAACTATTGGCGCATCATAGCTTATGCCAATTTAATAAGTCAAACATGTACATTCGTTTAAAATGTACATCAGTTCTTAACAAAGAATATGCTAATGATAATAAGCTTAAATCTTATCAAATAAATATTTCGTATGTACCGTAATTAAAAGCAACAAGGAAAAAGCAGTAGGTGTAGTTTTATGTTTTCCAATACCAAAGCAAAATAATATTCACCCCTACATCAACCTGCTTATTCCAATAACACCTTATGTGTTTTAACTTATGAATGTAATAAAGCATGAATAATATTGTAAAAAATAATAAATTAATGCAATTTAGAAATTTACAGTTAAGTAATGTTATAAAATTAAAAAGCACAGCCTTGGCACTTTTGTAATACAGTTCACTGGTGAAAGTAAAAAATCAGCGTTAAATACTTTCTGAAGTATCATTGACGATATTAGATAGTATCCAAACAGAAGATATATAAAAACAATAGTTTTGAAAAAATATTATCAAAGAACTATATTATTATACTTGGTTAATTTAAGATATATATTAGAGATATTGCGATAAACACCTGCGAGTTAGGATAATGACTTTTGACCACTTACATTTCCTGTAATGGGCTTTTATTAAAATTGTAAAGTTTATTTTCATAACTACCTATATCATATCTTCAATAACATGAAGAGATTCTGAGGTGGTCCATTTTTGGCCTATATACTAACCCCTTTCCGATAAAGGAAAATCTGGAATTATTACTGAATTAGACCGCTGTGCTAAATTACCATCTCTCCGAAAATGGATATAGTCATCCTTATAAAACGTTATCATTGGTATTTTCCTGTTAGATCACATAGGTAAAGAGTACAACCGTAACAAATCCGTGCTACAAAATAAAAGAAATAATCGGTTGTCTACATACCAGGGAATCTTCATCTTGAAACAAACGGAATCTGAAAAACAAACAAATAAACAAAATATTAGACAGGCTACGACATAGAATACATTTTGAAATTAAATGTGCATATTTATTTGTGAAATTGTACGTGAAATAACTTTCGAAAACGGACGGGTAGATATATTTCACCAGAATTGAAAACGGACGCGCGTATTCTTCAATGACTAAATAAATAGATTCTGATAGCTGGAACTTATGTTGTTGCAAATCAGCACAAATCTGGTTTTATAACTATATCAGTTTTAAAGAGATTTAGACTGTTGTTCCCTGTCAAGCATAAAAAAGTAATTTCTTCAAAAATGCACAAAGCTATTTCTTTCCTTCCTTCTTTCCCAGAAAGAAAGAAAGAAAGAAATGTAGCAAACGTTACTAGAATACGATTACTTGCCGGCTCAATTTTATGTTTTTGTTAACATTAATAAATATGGTGTCCCCATGCTAGTATACTAATTTACATGAAACCTATTTCTCCACGAGTCTGGAATGTCCTTTCTGACAAGACATCGTCTTACATCGGAAAAAAGTATGGACGGATGGGTTGAAAAATGAATGGAGGGGTAGATGAAAGAACGGATCAATGGATAATATGTAGATAAATACAACCGTGTAAAAATGCAGATAGATAGATAGATAGATAGATAGATAGATAGATAGATAGATAGATAGATAGATAGATAGATAGATAGATAGATAGATAGATAAACCTTGTCAGATGCATACACCACCAGCCAAATATCAAAATGAAACACCATACAATACCCACTATTAAACATCTGTATAATGTTTAACACAACACATTTTGTATTAATGTCATTCAGTCTGAAATGTCACGTATACAATACACTGTGTCCATTAAAAATATTGTGGACAACAAAATGGATGTTGTGTGTTTAAGTGTAATAATAAATGCAACATACTCATTGCTCTGAACGCTGATGGGTTACTTTGAGATGACAAAATCAAGTCACACACTCCGAAATTAAGATAGAGGTCGGCAAGATAAAATATATTTGTACGGTTCTTGTAAGAGGAATTAGGGACAACTCGTCCGAAGTCAAGTCGGCCCAGGTTTGGGACAAATCAGACCCAACCTCGATTCACATAACCTCCCTGCACTTATTCAGACCAGTTGTTAAAACAAATCAGGTCAATTGTGTATTATCATCAAAAATGGGCCTTACATCTCAATATTTGTCTACTGACTTAAAGGTCTTAAAGTGGATAGATCCAATACACACACACACACACATACACACACACACACACATATATATATGGTTTCATGTTTTTACGGTGGCTTGAACTGCCAAAAATATCTGTGTATTTATTTCATCAGAGTGCATGGAATTACCAAATAATGTCTTAATTGTAAGTTGATATAGTTATGTGAAAACAATACGATGTATTTAGAGCTGTATATTTTTCACATTCTAATAGAAAGTATTCGGCTTATTCTATATGCATGCATGTACAGTACCTACTGTTGCAACGATGATTTAAACAACTACATTTGTTCCTCAATTTAGCATGCTGTGCTTCAACCACCAGATCACCAACGTAATAATATGAGGGAATTACATGTTGATCTCGATTCAGGTAAGCGTTGAAATTTCTCATAGACAGGTTGCGGATTATTTATAGGTAAAGTGGTCCACAGTTGAATTGTAGAAGACAGAAATGAATTCTGATACAAGGTTGTTCTTCACTGACCCCAAGTCAGCGTATGTTGGCTTCGTTAGTGCTTGGCTTCATTTAGTGTTGTCTGAGATGTGGAGAACATCGTTACGGCGTAGATGTATACCGAATCTGGGGACAAGTTGTCTCGTCCCTGGGTTTCGCATAAACAAGTTTGACTTTGTCTTTAACAACTGGTCGGAATTCTCCTTTAGCAAAGTGTACGGATCCAAGTTGAATCGGGTTGGATCGGAGTTTTCCGCCTTTCTTGCAAGATGACATTCTCGATAGTAATCATCCTTTAGTTAGCAAGAACGCTTTTGGCTTCTGACTATACTGTTTTACATGAAAATATGTTAATTCCTGGGTTATAATTACAGGTTGTGACTTTCCAAAAACCTTGAAGAAGCCGGAAACAGGTATTTTAAAACGTGAGAACTATTATATTATTAATTATGACTGCTAATGAAATTTGAGCCTGTCCAACTTCCTTTCTTGTTTACCGTGATTGTTGATTCAATCCAGAATTGGGGAAAATTTCAAAAACTCAAAAGAGAAACTGAAAGCTGATGTTAATACAATAAGCTATCGATTATCAATTAAAGTAACCAAATCTCTGTATAACAATAACCTTGAATATGAATATGTTGCGCATAAAACACGACATAACGAGATAGTAATATAAACAATTCAGCAAAGAAGAAGAGCAATTTGTTGTTGATGTTGTTGTTGTTGTTGTTGATGTTGCTGCTGCTGATGATGATGATAATTATGATGATGCAAATGATTAGAGAATTACCAACAAACCAAGCCTCTTTTGTTAATCTTGAACCATGAAAGAAGAGAAGACCCATATGAAATAATGTGATAATTATGACGACAGCGACAACTATGTTGAAGCCGATGGGCGTTGATAGTGATGATTTAGGAGATGGTGAGGGTAGGACCAGTGGTAAGTAATCTTCTCAAAAAAAGGAAGACATTAGACACATATATTTAGGTTGGGTTTGTTTTTGTAACTGACATGGTATGATGAAATATACTAATAGTGATGTGATAATTGCTGTGATGGCTCTGGCGATGCAGAAATAACAATGACGACGACGACGACGAGGATGATGATGATGGTTGTGCCGGTTGTGGTGTGTAATGGCAGCGGTACCTGTGGTGATGCGGAAATGATAATGATGATAATGGTGATGGTGGTTGTGGTGACGATGGTGGTGGCTGTGATGATGATGATGCTGTGGTGATTAATAATAATAAAAATAATAATAATAATAATAATAATAATAATTTACCTTGTCTTTCTTTCCAGACTGTATATATTCTTTTCTATTATATCAGCTTTTCATCAGTTATTTAGCAAACAAGATTCATAAAATGTAAACTTAGAATATATTGCTTATGAAGCATTTATATGTTGTATGGTTTGCTTTATCCTCATGAATAGTCAAATACCCATTCTGGCAGTGCGTTATATTGAACTGTTGGTGACTGAGTGTTTATTTAGCAATGACTTCCAGAGTGAGTCTTTAAACCCGTTAGGACCACTGAGAATGTGCGAACCAGATGTCCCGTCGGCCGTGTAATCAAGGGGTCAGTAGACTATATTAATAACCGAATAACCCGATATGGGACTAAATCAGAGGGTAAACAGTCACTTGACATCTGTGACAATTAAACGTGTTTTTTTATTTTTTATCTACAGCCAAATAATGTGTGCAGATTAGTGCACCCAAGCTGAGGCATAGGTATACACAATAATATTTAATACTATTTAATATGATAGGGTACTAACTGCATAATAAACCATATGTTTTCAAAAAGAAGCGTAAATAAATATATAAATAAATAATTAACATACATACATACATACATACATACATACATACATACATACATACATACATACATACATACATACATACATACATACATACATACATACATACATACATACATACATACATACATACATACATACATGCATGCATGCATGCATGCATGCATGCATGCATACATACATACATACATACTATTAACCGCATCAAAAAGAAAACTCACATACATTTAGGATTTTTCCGTATATCATCTAAAACTGCAAGAATGCAACTTTTGTTGAGAAAATCAAACTAGTCGCTAAAAGTGTGGCTGACAAGGGAAATTTCCAAATCTACTGGTCAATTAAGAAATTAATTTTAAGATAAAAATCGTCCTAAAGAGAAAGTGAATAGGAAGGTAGACCAAGATTGAGGGATCACAATACATACATACATACATATATACATATACATAGATACGTACGGATAGATAGATAGATAGATAGATAGATAGATAGATAGATAGATAGATAGATAGATAGATAGATAGATAGATAGATAGATAGATAGATAGATAGATAGATAGATATAAAGAATCAGAGTCATGACGATAACGATGATTATGTTGCGCTTAGTGATTATCATGATTGTTTCTCTCTATGACGTTTCAAATAATATTAAGTGGTGTTGTTCTAAATTTTTCAGTTGGTTAAGAGGAATATTTAAAAACAAAAACAAAAAACAACCTGTTAACACTGAATAATTACAGGAATTACAAATATAATATTTGTGTGTTTTCAAAACCTGTCGTAACCTATAGATTCCATAATGATCTAGTTCGCAATTCGTCAAAAGCATAATAAGCTTGCTATGCTTGTTATTTTGAAGGAACAAGAAAAAAAAAGCAAGTGAACCGAATTGCAATTTTCAAATACCCAAACAGCATTCAGTCTTATGGAACAGTTTAGTAGAGGATACTGACATTGTATCGCAGATGATACTGACATTGTATCGTAGATGATACTGACATTGTATCGTTGATGATATTGACATTGTATCGCAGATGATACTGACATTGTATCGTAGATGATACAGACATTGTATCGTCGATGATATTGACATTGTATCGCAGATGATACTGACATTGTATCGTTGATGATATTGAAATTGTATCCTAGATGATATAGACATCGTCTCCTAGATGATATAGACATCGTCTCCTAGATGATACTGACATTTTATCGTTGATGATATTGACATTGTATCGCAGATGATACTGATATTGTATCACAGATGATACTGACATTGTATAGTAGATGATACTGACATCGTGGATAATACTGACATTGATTTGCAGGTACTCTTAATAACATATCCTAAACAGAACCAAAGAAGCATAAAATAGAGCTGTTTACGTAAAAGGTATTGACGATTTATGTATTTTCTTATCTTTCTTTATTTATTACATAAAATTTTTAAATAAGAAAATGCCACTCACCTAACTCGTACCCTCGTAATAAACGGTAACAAAAATATAGTTACAAATTCCTCCTTTACCTTTCCCAGTTGCATGAATTAATCATATTGTTTTAGCTTGTCATTACTTACTACATCAATTATTATATTTTTGTTCCGTAATGTTCAAGTGTACGCAAAATTCAGTCCGTTCTCACTAAATTTTTTCGGTAACAATATAAGTAGGTAATCAAGTTAACTGTCAAAACTCTTGACAGCACTAATCTTACCTTGGCGGAACATAAAAAAAAAATCATAATTAGATTTTTATCCACCTGTACTAATGATTGTATCTAATTGATTGCTTATCAAACATATTAGTAAGCACGTGGATCACGATGTCATGCTCGAGTGATTTTCCCCACTTCGCTGGACACCGGCAGAGGGCAAACCTAATCCTTTAAAGCCAGAAAAGTGGAACAGATAAAAGACTTCAAATAATTCTTTAATCCTATTCATAGAATCACACAAGCAGGTATGGATATCAAAGACAATAATGTTTCATGCACCCTTGTGTACCTTTATTGACATTTATAGCTCAAATTAAGAGAGGCTTAAAGAGGTATTTTGTTCCTAGAAACAATCCTAAATGTGTCAAAAAGCCATAATAGCCCCATAAATCCTTATTTGTTTTCCATCTATCCTAAGACAAAAAAGTATGAAACTGAGATGTAAATTGAGTAACTGAATTTGTCAACATGTAAATATAAATTGTGTATGTATGTATGTGTGTATGTATGTATGTATGTATGTATGTATGTATGTATGTATGTATGTATGTATGTATGTATGTATGTATGTATGTATGTATGTATGTATGTATGTATGTATGTATGTATGTATGTATGTATGTATGTATGTATGTATGTGTGTGTGTGCGTGCGTGCGTGCGTGCGTGCGTGCGTGCGTGCATGGATGGATGGATGGATGGATGGATGGATGGATGTATGTATGTATGTATGTATGTATGTATGTATGTATGTATGTATGCATGCATGGATGGATGGATGGATGGATGAATTGGATGGATGAATGGATGATCAAGAATTTCAGATGAGTCTAACCACTTATTTTGTTTCTAGACGTTAATTTGAATTCTTTATTTCTATCAGCATGTACATGTTTATGAAGTGCATATGATATAATATTTCTCTTCAAGGGTATACTTAACAACAAATACCGAACTCTGTAAAAGAAACAACCCCCCCCCCCCCCAACACACACACAAAACAACAAAAAACAAACAAACAAACTTTGAACAGATACAAAAAATATATCTCACGGTTTTAGTTCAGAGAAAATGGGCAAAACACTCCATGCTTAGGGTCACGCAGAAATTAAAAATAATCACGAAACCAGGAGTTCGTTTTTGCATGTCTATAGAGGCTTTTTTCTTCAAAATTGTATAGTTCATTCAAACATTCGAATTTAATGGAAGATACGTTGTATGACCGTTTATTGATACACAGTGAAATGGGGTAAAGACATTATGTAGTTTAAGAAATCGGGAAGCATACAAAATTTGCCACCAAACCATAATCTGTTTCAAATAGCAACATATTCACCCTGGTATCTTTCTATCTATCACTTCATAGTCTAGACTAGCACAGTATAGCATAATATTCATAACACAGCATAGCCAAGAATAGCGCAGTATAGCATAATATTCATAACACAGCATAGCCAAGAATAGTGCAGTATAGCATAATATTCATAACACAGCATAGCCAAGAATAGCGCAGTATAGCATAATATTCATAACACAGCATAGCCAAGAATAGCACAGTATAGCATGTCATAACACAGTTAATCATAAAATAGCATATGATTACATAGCATATCAATAACATTTTGTCTACTCTAAAATAAACTTCTCCTAAGCCGTCTACATCAAACTCATTCAGTCTCAACTCGTCTACTGTGTCAATTTGCCTACCCCCAACTAGTCTGCTGGAACACGTCTTTGAAAATAGCTTGATTTGCTTTTGGCCATGGTGCATTTACATTTTTGGCCATTGTCACAAACCGCGTTCTTATGGTGATTACCGCATGTTATTATACCGTATATACTCGCGTATAATTCATATCCAAATGCAAACAACATAGACCCTGATCTGCTGTCGTATAATGCACCGGCAGATCAGGATCTACGTCGTTTGTTCTACTGATTAGTCCTTACAAACTGTATAGATCCAGATCTGCCGGAGGATGATGCGACGGCAGATCTGGGTCTATGCAGTTTGCAGTTGGTATAGGATGATATACACGAGTATATACGGTAGTGCATTTGCGTGTAAAATTTAGTTACATTGTAAATGACAAAACTTTACTCCGGGCATATTCATACTGATTGTCATTAGTTATGTATACATCGCGACAAAACTATCCAATGTGTTTGCAAAAGCAAGCATAGTCATTTGTTATGTGTGTGTGTGTGTGTGTGTGTGTGTGTGTGTGTGTGTGTGTGTGTGTGTGTGTGTGTGTGTGTGTGTGTGTGTGAGAGAGAGAGAGAGAGAGAGAGAGAGAGAGAGAGAGAGAGAGAGGGGGGGGGAGAAGAAAAGAAGAAGAAGATAATGAAAATGGAGAAGGCATGACATAGGTAGGGACAAAAAACGGAATATACCAAAATATATTGTTTACTATCGTCAGAACATAAAACATTTTAAATGAAAAGGTAATAAATCAAATAACTGATATTAATCTTAAAAAAACGAAATTATCAGAAAATAGCCACAGAAATGGATATACGTTGTTTCGCTAAGATTGCAGTAGCATGTGGTCGTAAAGAAAGCGAATTTTCCGGCAGGTGAAGAAAAATGTAAAAGTTTCTTACTCGCAATCATAGAAACAGGAAATTTACATTATTATATGAAGTCAATGTGACCTTTTTTTCGGGTTCCGTTAACAATTGTATACATATGACGTCCTGTTACATACACAATCTTTTTTACGGTTTCACTTGTACAAGTATCCAGATTTATGCTGTTATATATTTATTGCTGTTGGGGAGACAGTGCTTTCATATGCTGATGCTTTCTATTGAATCACCAAAATCCTTTGTGTGTACTTGCATTTGACAAAGTTTCTGAAATAAATATGGTTTAAACTAAATCTGATACAAAAATTAGGGAAGAAATAATAATAATAATAATAATAATAATAATAATAATAACAATCATATCTATTATTATTATTGGAATGATGATTATTATTATTGCAGCAAGAAGATGAAGAAGAAGAAGAAGAAGAAGATGATGATGATGATGATGATGATGATGATGATGATGATGATGCATTGCGCTAAGGTGACAACGGTCAAATGATCCTAAAATGTATAAATTAAAAGATGAGTGGCTAATATCATAGTATGGTATAATATTTAAAATTATATAAAAATCAAACTCACCGCCTTTACCGTGAGAAAAATGGCAACCTAGGTTTCAATAATTATATTATGTACAATCTTTCCAACTCGATTGCAATAACTTTCAATTTATATGTTGACATTTATTTTCATGCAATAAATTATGTTTTCATCGTCCTTGGAATCTAATGAAAATGTTTGGCTCTTTCATAATTGATATCTCTGAAAATAAAGTATGATTGTGTTTGTTGGTTTGTTTGTCACCCTAAAACAATGTGTCAAACATATTTTAATCTATTATCTCTATTTCAAAAAATCATCAAACATATAATTCCAGCAGTACGCCTGGTTTTTCAAACAGTTTGGAAATCCAATCACCACCTTTGACAGCTATATCACTCCCATTATCTTTTTTATATACCTTCAACTAATTAATCAGCTTTTATAGTTCGCTTACCTGGCTAACCACGGGCGTACCCTGCGCCCTATCGGTTTCTGAATCAGAACAGTTTTTTCAGCGTGGATTAAATCTTGTATAACAGTACGCAACTGTATGTAAGAATAAATAGGGATTAATTGATGAACACAATTTAGATTATGAGGGTAAGGAAATGCTTTTTAATCAAAGCATAATAATGACGCTATATATAAAAATTCCTTTTTCACGCCAGAATTTATCATATGATGATCTCAACTCCCTGAAGACAGCTCCTCGAATGCGACGGAATATACATCCGTATCGGCAATATAACGTGCTAAAGTAATTGTGCTATATAAGTTTATTCATATTATATTATGTTTTCCCCAACCACATGCAGAGACTTCTTGCCATATGAGAATATAAGGTTAGTTTACTAATGCTCAATTTTACAATGAATATTAAATGTAAATTGTTTATTTAATTACTTACATTTAATTTTACCGGTAGTTTTATATTAAACATTTGAATTACTCATTTATAATTTTGTCAGTTTATAACATTATATTGTACCTTCAATTTCGGTACAGATTCGGTATAATGACACCGGTTTCACTCTGATATTTTACAAAAGTTACTTGATGGAAGTATATCACCAGTGCTTCCGTATGTGCATGTATTGCACGTGCGCATAGCCAACAATAGGTAGATATACAGACAGGATCTCTTCTGTATGATTGAAACATTGTTTTGGATAAACATTTTATATTATTACATTGTAATTATGTTCTGTCCTTTAGGGTCTATGGGTGAAAGGGGGAGGGATACAACAATTGGGTAACTTTGAAAAGGTAGGGAACATGGGGATATGGTACGTTGCTGCAGAAAGCAGCACTGTTGTACAGAGAAATGTGTTTTCCTAAAGCCATATGAAAGCGTGAAGTTTTATCCAGACCTTAATTGTACTATTGCTAAATATTATAGTCGGTAGGAAGAGCTCAAGTGAGCTTGTATTTTATATGTTGTAAGCATATGCACAGACTTTAAATAAAGAATATTAGATTCACTTAACATTATTCTTGTTTATTGTAAAATCAGAAGTTGATTCCAATGTTACAAAGTGATTTCTGGGACCTTTGTTAGAGGACTTCAGAGCCTGTACATTATTAGATTGGTTCTTGTTATAAATACGGGTATTTTCGGGCTGTTTTTATTTCCTGAAGTAAAAAGAGTACTTCTTTGTTTTACTGTCTTTGTTAAATTCAGATCGAAAGTTTTACCATAATAGTCGAATGTTGTACCAGACACGTACGATGTAAATACAATGGTGTGCCCGACAATATTGGACTGTCTTTCGTACCGTGATGTAAAACAAATTTATGCAATAACAGAAGTATGTTGCACCCATCTCAAACGATGTATATAAACAAAAGTAATCAGCGTACACGACAAAAATCTAATGTGTATGCATAGTGGTGGTGTGGGGATTCAGCGGAAACGTAGAAAGCAGTATTTTAAAAGCAAAATGCATGCTCTAAAAGGACAATGTGAATAATTTGCTTCAAACAGATTGATCTTGTTTTCTTCAAGAACATCCCTTTTCAGTCAGACGTGGATTTTATAGTGTCTGCGCAAATACATCGGACACTTTATGGGGTCCCCTGAAAGTAAATTTGTGTAAATTTTCACACATTTTCTGCACATACTGTTTGCCAAAAAAATGGAGTTTTGTCAGTCCTGAACAACCTTGACAGTAGTTCCTAAAAATAAACGTTGCGAGGCCTGCACTAGCCATAAGCAGCATTTTATGATGAAGACAATGACACTCTTGTACATGTATTTTGGTAATAATATTACAGACAATTTTCAGCCCCAAACATTATGATGATCCCCAAAATTAACAGTCTGGAATATTTTCATATTCTCCGTTCACATGTCTTTCTATATTTACACGTGGCTTATTCAACACGCCGTAGAATCCACAATAGAAAAGCACATGGATATATACATGTATACATGTCATATTCACGTCAATAAGCATGTTGCGCTATTCTTGGTTCAAAATTCACGACTATAGACAATCGTAACATCCAACAGAATTGAAGGAAGTACCTTCTTCTAAAGCACGCAACTGCTCATATACCTTACCTGATCAGTTTGTAAATTTGTTAAAATTTGTCTTTTTCTTAATTTGAACTACACTCTGGCTTTAGGTGAAGTGCCTTCTCACTCACTAGCGGAAACACATAAAGCAACTACAAAAGTTCTCATAATTACAAGCAAATTCAATATATATCCCATTTATGCATACATATAAGGTTTATTTAGGATAATTAGCTAATGTCAAGTACTTTTTATTATCTTTAGACGGGTATTAAGAACGAGGGATTGATAATACGTGAAGATATAAACTTCAGCGGAATAATATTTACTAAACCACATGCGGTGAAAGAAGAGGGGAAAAGAAGTAAAATGTAAACAAGCAAATAAGTCATTTCATAGTATGTATTTCAGGAATGTTTAGGAATTGTCCTCGCTATTAACAGTACCGTCCACAACTGTACTTTCAATATGGAATGTTCGATAACCATCGGGTTACAGGTATGCGTAAAATATGACTCTTAGTCAAGGGACCGAGTTGATTGGAAGAAGACCAATATGGCAACCCCCATTACATGCATTGTACGCAAGGTTCAGTGTATATGAAAAATGTAACGTTCGTTGCATCTTGCTTAGTCTTCATGCAACACGCAACACGATAATTACAATGTAAATAGCTCAATACTATGAAATGCCGTAATCTATTGCGCGGTAAATGCAATGTCAAATTGCCCTTTTTTTTTAGCTCTTATTAATATCTTTTCCGCAAAATAGATTGTATCTGCACATTTAATTTACAGTTTTTTAAGTTAATAATTTATAACCATTTTCTTATTGCGTACCATAAGTGATATATGGCTATTCGCATTACCAATAGCCCTTAATGCACAGTAATGTATTATTCAAGGAGTAAAGCAGTTTAGAGACGCTATTTTTAGAATAATAGTTAAAGCAAGTCATTTGCTGTGTAATGGGATCGTAGGGGTCATTCATTGTGTTATCGAGTGTAAGTTTACATCTCTCTCTCTCTCTCACACACACACACACACACACACACATTTACACACGCACAGACACACACACATATTGAAGGTAGATATATAAAACGCTCTTTATCGTTTGTAGCAGAACATTTTGTAATTTTCTCATTGTTTACATGGATATATACACAGAAACTTGCAGTGATATGAAAGGGCGCCAAGCAAACCTTGTTAATTCTTGTTTAAATTTAATCCGATCTCATGATATGCGCTCAGAAAGTTTCGTAACTATGTGGCCAGGTCCGGTTGTGTGTTGACCTTTTGTCGCATTTGTTTTTGTTGTTGAACTGTCCAACGTATTGCTTTTGCTTCGAGACAGTCTTTTGCAGAACATCTTATACCCCCCGCCCCCCCCCCCCCCCCAACAAAACATAAAAACATAGTATTAGTATATTCATCAATGATTGAAAACTCGATTCTGCATCATACTTAAAGAAAGAAAGAAAGGAAGAACTGGAAAAATGCTCGAAATGTGCAGTTTGAGTTCTTTGGCTATTTCGTTTATGTCTCCACAGCTTACAACGGGGGATCTTGATTTGGTTTGTTCTGTCCGTATGTAAGTCTGCTCATACCGCAGAAGCTAATTATTAGAAGAGTGTAAAAACCACACAAGGATGACAAACCAAATCTGATTAGCGCGCGCACACACACACACACACACACACACACACACACACACACACACACACACACACACACTTATTAAAGTGTCTGGACATACTAAATTGTAGATTTCCATTTTTCAGTTTGCGAGGGTCCGATTTTTATTACTACTAAACTTATATGCCAAATATGTACAAATATTTCTTTCCACCTCTCTCTCTCGTTCTTTGGAATACCACGACTGCGATGTCTGATTGTGCACAAATTATAGGCTGTTAGTGATTATTACTTATTGAAATTGTTTATTGAAAAACTAATTGTGCAATTTGTCAAAGAAATCGCCTGAAGCAACAATTGATCTAGCACGTCCCAACACAGTTAATTATATTAAGGATGTACTAATTGGCCATTAATTTCCATACCTTCATAAGCTTGCTTCCGCTGAAGTGTTGCATTAAAGTAGAATCAATACTTCAGTAGTCGATAATACTAATGCATCGAAGTGGCCTTTGAAAAACTAATTCAACTGACTTAGTATTATATAATCCTGATTAAATATTACTCACTTGGTAAATAAAGTGAAAAAGATTACACTAGTAATCATCAATGTAATCAGTGTCCATAGGTATATAAGCACTATATTCAATAAATCATACAAACAGCCTTCATTTTGAAATGTTCAAACAGACGACAGATCTGCTGAAATCAAATATGCCGAGGTTTGTTTTCATCCTAATTGAGATATATAAGAATATTTTGCTATTTTCTTTGGCACATTATTCTTTGAGGAGTGGTGATGATGTATGATGTTTTATGTTTGCTCGCACTGCATCTCTTATGTCAAACCTAATACGGTACTAGAGATATAAATTCCCAGGGAAATGTAAGAAATGATGATCAATGATTTTCCGCTGGTATCTATCTATATCTGTCTGTCTGTTAGTTAGCATGCTATTACATATTCGGTTTTCTTCTCTTTACATCTAACACTAGATAATCTCTTTCTTGTCTACGTCCCTAACTGCCTCTCTGCGTCATTACTTAAGAAAACATCTGGTTAATTTGCTTACCTTCCTACCCACTTACACGTTAATTTGCTTACCTTCCTACCCACTTACACGTTAATTTGCTTACCTTCCTACCCACTTACACGTTAATTTGCTTACCTTCCTACCCACTTACACGTTAATTTGCTTACCTTCCTACCCACTTACACGTTAATTTGCTTACCTTCCTACCCACTTACACGTTAATTTGCTTACCTTCCTACCCACTTACACGTTACAAAGGACAATTATGGCCAAGCTAAGGTTCCAGTACAGTTATTACATTTGATTTATTTTCATAACATCTATGTACGTTGTTTATTACCTTGTTTTTTTATTTGCCATCATTCAACTTCTTAGTACAGTGCTTCACGCTTTTCTACTTTTTCACATTTCATTTTTATTTTACTTCATTTTAATTCATTTTATTTCATTTTATTTTGTTAGCCTTTTTATATTTTGCAAATTTATACTTATATCTGATAATAATGTTTAACCTAATTCTTGTTTGGTGTAGTTGTTGTGTTTTTTTTAAAAAAATTGTTTTTAAAGGTTATATGTTTGAATGTTTTTAAAAAAAGCCAAACAATAATTGTAATCACAAACATTTTGACCTAATTCGTCCCACAAATGTAATTAATGTATGTCATGCAATTTTTTTTATTGATTTGTTTCATTCACAAATTAATTTATTAATTTGTTAAAAATTTTAATTGGAATCTCTTATTACTTCATATTTATTTATTGTATTAAATGAAATTAAATATATATGTAATTAATATGTCAAGAATTCATTGTTTGCTTTCTTCTGTATTCCAGATTGCGTCTCTTTTCTGAAGAGGATATGTCTCCTGTAAGTTTCTAGCCGAGACTTTTTACTTTATATTTCTGTTGCAATTGTTTCCGTACTGCTCAAGTTATGTATAAAATGATTATCAAGATGGCGTTAAAGTTATTTTTAGATGGCGTCAATAAATATCGTCACTATTTTAATTGTCATTCCTCATCGCCAGCGCTTTCTTGCTTATCTTAAAAATAAAATGTACTTATAACCGATTGTTATTGTTGTTCTATAAGTATAATTACGTAATGAAGATGTTGAATCATTCATTATCGTCTTATATATGTTTTGGATATTTTTTTTTTCTACACTTTCTTGGTCTGTTATTTGGTTGTGCTCGTTTTTGATGCCTAAATATGCAAATAGAATCCATGCATCTTGTATACTATCAATAAAAGCACCACCGCCACAACCACCACCATCATCATTATCATCATTTTCATTACAACACTATTTCAGTTCCCATTGCCGGCTCTGACGCCAGAGAAGAAGGGTGAGAACGAGAGACAGGTTGTCATTACACCTTTGGTTAAGGGAGCTAACTCGGGGGTAACATCCGACGAAGATTCCGGTTTAGGATGGGATGAAGATAAGGTACAAGAATAAGATTGGTTCTTTAAAAAAAAGTACCAAGAGAGGATGCAAGAGTAATGGCATGTAACACTCTGTAGCTGAGGTTAATATATATGCAGTGGGATGCAAGAGTAATGGCATGTAACACTCTGTAGCAGAGGTTAATATATATGCAGTGGGATGCAAGAGTAATGGCATATAACACTCTGTAGCTGAGGTTAATATATATGCAGTGGGATGCAAGAGTAAGAACAGAAAAGTGTTATATTTGGTAGCACATACGAGTAAGTTTTATAGTCGCATAAAGAAGAGTACAAGAAAAGCAGCAGTAAAAGGAAAAAAATATAATTCCATCAGGAACACAGTGATGAAATAAAACTGAATGGAAGAACTTAACATAAGTACATAAGCATACATTATAATAGGAGGCGAAGATGAAATATAAGTATGTCTATTAAGTATAAAAAATATAACTGGATAGTAGGGCATGGATTTGACATCTTTTTAATCTCATGTCTCCACACTTTAATGACAGCTTCCATAATTTACAGAATTTGTCACTTACGGCAGTTTACATTGTTAATTCGGAAATGGAACGTCTGTTAAAAGAAACATATTGGATTCTCCGTCTGGATACTATCTATCCAATAGGTTTTAATTCTAAGATTATATATGAACTTGATTGATACATTTGTTGTATTTGGTCACTTATCGTTATTTTCGTGGGTTTGGCTGGGCTCAACCTGCTTCAAATTATTTTGCCTACAACGTTTTGGGTATTTCTGCTTCTCAACGGAGATGGTACTAGAAGGGGATATTAAAAAAAAATAATAATAATAATAATAAGAAGAAGAATAATAATAATAATAATAATAATAAGATACTTATACTTATTATTATTATTATTATTATTATTATTATTATTATTATTATTATTATTATTATTATTTCGACACTGAAACAGTATTTTATTTGCCAATTTGTGGGAACAAACAAAAGGTTACGGCACAGATTCAATAATAAAAATACATTTTTCTCTTTTGCAGGACTCACCATATTTGTTGTTATGCAGCGATCTTGCATCTGTTATAATGGACGATGTAACGACATCAAAATCATCAACGTTGTCTCCGGCTGAGGTAAATGCTGTACATTGCACCATTTTCAGGTTAAGATTACTTTTGGTTGAGTGGAATCATTTGTGGCAAAGACCTGGCCTTGATTTTCCGGCATAACTTAAGTCTGGACGTAAACTTTGGTCTCAAATTCAGCAAGGTGACTTAAAATTGGCCAATCAAATATCTTAGCTTTGAATCTTGTATTGGTGAATTGAGTATTATATAGAAAGAAAAAAGACAAAACTATTATTGATTTTAGACTGTACTGGTTAAATCAATATTTACTAATTTATTCGATCACTTAAATTCACATGTGTTCAATCAATCACCATAAAATTATTATTTTATTGCATCGTTTATGTTGATAATCTTCCTTCCCTGTAGTGTCAGATGAGACGAAGGGAAAATAATATCTCACGCATGCGCTGTTTGAATTACGAAGAGTCAATGTCTGGCACGAAGCGCCCTCTGACGGATACAGATACGCCTGTCTTTAAGAAAGCTCGTGACTGCACTTCCATCTGGAATGAAAGCAACGTTAATGTAGAGGTAAGAATGGTGTTTTTCCTCCCATCAAAACTGCTCCCCAGATGTCGCCCTGGCTACATTCTTGACCCCACCGCCTGCTTCGACTTTTCTCTGCAAGAATCTTTCATAAATATTAATATATTTTTTCTTTCGTTTCTCGACGCTTTATCAAAATTATCAAAATTTTACTCTTGATATGCATCCATATACATTTTTAGCATATCTATATCTTCTTACAAATAAAATTGATGGCAAAATCATTATTATGACCATTTTAAACGTTTTCCATTCTTGGATCATAAGCTTTTAAAAGACAGTGGCGTTGATTTTATTCCCTGTTCTATCACAATTGTCATTAAAAAGCAAATCATTAAACATACGAGTCACAATTCGAATGCATCTTGCTTAGCAGTACATACATTTGCAGTGAAGAGCTCATACGTTAAAAAAATTAAAATATAATTAGATGGTCTGCAAATCGATAATAAGACAATCTGACGTCAGGTAGACGTCATGTCAGGAAACACAAACAAGATGAAAACAGTGAATATAACAGTGGTTTGTGTTATGGTATTATTCGTTTGCATTGTAGTAAAATTTGGTGACGCAACTCTACTGTATTTTGTACCGAGCGAACCTTGCATTCTGCGTTATTGATCGTACGTATGGGGTTATCGTACGTATGGGGTTATCGTACGTATGGGGTTATCGTACGTATGGGGTTATCGTACGTATGGGGTTATCGTACGTATGGGGTTATCGTACGTATGGGGTTATCGTACGAATGGGGTTCAAACGCCGATCCCTATGACCCCTGCTGGTTTTATTTCACGCAACTTTTCATGTCAAAGTTAAATTCATTTTCTCCGTGCCCTTATTTAATGAAATGCGCATCAGTTCATGGGAGACAACCCAATTTTGGCAAGTTGAACAGTATTTGGCACTGCATTAATGACGGCAACTGCATGCTCTCAAAGATACATCTCGAATTGTACTGATCGAAGTATCTGTTTAACAATGTCAAAAGGCAAAGGTCATTGCGCATGGTATACTTCCTGATGTTTGTACTATTTTCTTTCATTTTTCTGTCTGTCTTTTTCTTGCTTTCTTTTTTTCTTTAAGTAGGTTGTAGAAAGTGACTGTGATGTTTCCTTCATCTATCACATTTACATGTTTAAACGTTGCTTGAAATATAGTACCTGATTCCTAATTGTACAACAAACAGTAAGTACTGATGATGGACTTCTGTACTTTAGGTAATATGATTTACATGAGATATTTTCTTTTCCTAAATTCATGGGCTGATCAGAAACTTACAGCAATCAGTTATCTATTATGACAATGTACATGAAATATATCCTATTGTATACAATTAGTCCAAATCCGTTTGTTTCAAGGTTCTTCAATTAAATAGTACCAAGTCTAGATTTCATCAAAAGAAGTGCGTCTAGCATCTAGCTGTCTAATTGGCTGAAATATAAGTCTGAATTGTAAAAATGACCAATCAAATGTTTAATTCACATGTACAATGAAATATAATGATGGGATATACGACAAACAGTCAAGCAATCTTTATTGTACAAATTAAGATGAAGGTTGTCTTTGATGGGGTAAAAAGTTACACCTCTAAAATACTCCACAAAAATAAGTAAGGTCTTATATCACATTTAACTGTGCATTTAATTTAAAACAAGTAAAAACATAAAAGATAAATAATAATAATAATAATAATAATAATTATAATTATTATTATTTAATTAGTTAATAATTCGCAGGATTACATACCATCCTGCTAGCAGGGTTAATCGTCAACATTACCTATAGACGCTCGCTTCCTAGATTCTATCAATTTTTTTCTAAACATTGATTATATAGGAATATCCATACAGTACCTGGAAGGAATCAATCATCGACGCTGTAGACCGATTGAGTGATGAGCCAGATCTAATTGCTGACGGGTCCAGACCCTACTCTCTTCCCACAATTGTTGGCAAACATGGAGACCTTAAGTCTATTTCCTGTCACACGGTAAATATACAAGGTTTCAGACGTATGGGGGTGGCGGTTGACACTTGTTTCATACACTTGATAAAGAAGTTAAAATCAAAACGACACAAATGTAAATATAACATCCGGTCAAATTGGTAGCATTTGTATGATTTAAGAGGTAAGTATTTCCGTATTATTGTTTTTTGAAGAGTTTACAAAAAGAATAATAATTACTACTTTCGAGATCGCGGTAAGATCATGGAAAATATTACTAACTTGAAAACGAGTCCATCTGAACGGTGTTTAAAGATTTTTCTTTCTTTTTTAGTTAAAACAATTTAGGTATTACCAGAATATTTGGATGAAAATGATTACCCGAACTCGAAAGATTAACGAAAATGAATTTGCAGTCAGAAGTTGTAATTATTCTTCCATCGGGTCGTCTTTGCATGCGTATAAAAATTTTCCGCAAATACGTGCTGATCTTTATGATGCTATTATGGAATGAAAGCACTAGTTGTGTCATTTTATTCATTTTGCAAACTGGCTTATTGTGTACCAGAAAATAAATTACTATTTTTGCACACACACACACACACACACACACACACACACACACACACACACACACACACACACACACCTCTTTACTGATATTAAAAGACTGACACAAGATAGAAGAATTTCAGTAAATGAGTTTAATAGCTTGAAACATATGCTGGGGATGGGAAGTGAAAGGCGCTAGAATATGTGATAGAATTTAAATTCTGACTTTATTAAAATCCTGTTTATACAACTTCTGATGTGTAACCGAAGTAATATCACTAGTTATATGCTAATCAATTTACTGAGCTTCTCTTCTCTATTTATTTAGTAATGTAATTCTCAGTTTCTAACATTTTATTTTATATTCTGGATTATGTGAAGGAAATGCATATTTTATTTTCTTTCGACTTCAGATGTCAGCCTTAGTTCGTGGGAATTACAGCGATGAGATAGACAATTTCACCATCATAGACTGCCGTTATCCATACGAATACAACGGAGGTCATATCACGGTCAGTACACGAAGACATTTATAAATTTGTGAAAAAGGTTTTTGTAAATAGTATTATAATTATTTATTGACTCTTTTTGTCCGAATGGGGCTGGGGCTGGTGAGTAACAAATAGCAAAATATGACGATTAAATCCCATCCAAATGGTCCGACAAAGGTTTGAAATTGGTAAACCAAGAACCTTTATTATTTCACATTCTATTAACATGTAACTCACTTATATCCAATATATCCCCCACCCCGTAAACGAATGAAAAGCTGTATTAAATAGGCATACGAAGTTCTCATATTTTTAAATTAGCTGACGTCTAAAAATCGTACTCTTCAATAACATACAGTGAAACACCATCCGACTATGGAGGAAAAGAGGTCTTTATTCGGGGTGTGGTCATAACTGGAGCTTTCACGTACATCATAGCCTCTCGCCCAATACATCTGTTCATCCAATTGTCCTCCCAGTTCATACAGATCTTCAGATTTACAAATGGTCCGATTTTTAAAGATTAACATTTTCTGACACTGCAGGGTGCAGTGAATATGTACCGCCGAGAGGAAATCCAAGAGCTTCTCCATCGCCCCCGAGACCAGTCTGCCAACAAAAATGACATTCTCATTTTCCACTGCGAATTCTCCTCTGAAAGAGGGCCTAAAATGTGAGTAATATTAGAAGAGATATCAAAGGCTTTTTGTCCAAAGTATTTAAGTTTAATCAAGATATAGCTACATCGGTAGTTTTGTGATTATTTATCTTTTGCGAAGGCGTATTTGTATCAAAGCATATGTAGAAAAGGTTCCCAGAGAAACGAAAGGAATAGAAATGGCAGTTTCCTTTAGTTGTACTTATAATATAGCCATTTTCAGCCTGAATGCCATCAAAAGTTGTCCTAGAGTGGAATTGATTCTTGTAACAATATGCCACCAAAGAATCACTAATGGACATAAACTGAGCATGACACTATGTTAATAAAACAAATAGCCAAGTTTTAAAAAAAATTGATGAGTCATTACTTTGTTAATAAAAATTAAAGGAAAAAAAAAGCAAATTAGCCCGTTTGAATAAAGACATGAACTATTTTTTCCTACCACAGGTACCGGTTTCTACGCAGCCAGGACAGGGACCTTCACAAGGAGAATTACCCACAACTCCATTACCCGGAAGTCTATCTCCTCGATGGCGGATACAAGGCTTTCTTTGAGTCATGCAAGGTAAGCATTGGAAATAGGAATACACTATATTCTGCATGAAAATGTTTGCAGGAATATGAGAGAAGTTTGTGAACCTAAGGCCATAATATAATATATATTATTTACTCGGTTTGTATATATATATATACATGAAAAAAAAAACATAATAATAACTCGAACTTGAGCAGCACCTTTCATTTTGGAGTTTGAGTACGTCTGATTTCACAAGATTAAACGATTCAAAACAGCTAAGTAAGAATTTTTTTTAAAAGTGTATCCGAACTTGTTTTACCTGAAGGACACAATGGACAATCACATTCTGTTGTTTATCGTGGAATGACTAGGTCCTTACCTGTATCATTGATGTCACGGTGAAACAATAATTTGCACTTGCTGACTGTGTTCAATGCATTTGCACCTCATGCCTTATGTAAGCCTAGGTTTTAACCTTTTTTACCTTATAATCTTTTACATTTTGCATTAATTGTGTACTCTCTCTTCTTATATATTGCAATTCTTATTCATGGCCTTGTGTACATCATTTTGTTACCCGTGCAAGACTAGGCACAGGATACACAGGCTTGTTGGAAAGATACTTTACTTAGGGCGGTTTTTTCAGCGGCAGTGGGTATTTTTCGAAATAAAAGAGGGAGGTCAACATTCTGAATATTCATAACGTACAAACAATCTGGGGCGGCCATGGCATACTGGAAAAAGTCTTCTCGATCTTTAATACATCTCTGACTCTATTATCAGCTACAACTACTCATATGTTGCTCTTTTTTCCTTTGAAGGAACTGTGTGAACCGGTTAATTACATGCCCATGCTCCACAACGACCACGCGGGAGATCTGCGTCACTTCTGTGTTAAGTCCAAGTCCTGGGCGGCAGGAGAGAAAAGGCGCCAATCCCGACAGGCTTTACGATTCTGAATTATTTTAGATGACTATAGACGAACATCGAATAACATAGTGCTATAACGTGCTGCAAATTTTAATGATATTTGTTTTATACTAACTCGTTATTGAAATACGTATGAAAGATATAAAGGTATTTGAATTAGACTTGTATTAAATTTTGATTCCATTGATCCGTTCTTAGTTTTACACACACACACACACACACACACACGCGCGCGCGCGCGCGCGCGCAAGAGAGAGAGACAGAGAGAGAGAGAGAGAGAGCCACTATATGTAACCTCATTCCTGCAACTCACCACAGAACAGATTTTTCAATATACATGTGTAGTAGTTATTTATTCATTTTTCAAATGTGATTGGAAATCTTTAAATTCACGCTTTTGTGGGGGGTTTTTTTTCTTTCTTTCTTTTCTCACCATGAAATTTTGCAATTAACCCACTACGTATCTACAAACATACGCAATCCACTACATGGGTAACACGGGTGCAAACGACAACGTTCATTGCAAATATGCAACACATTACGTGGGTCGTAAACATAAATTCCACCATACAAATTTTAAGCAACATTTATTCCAGATACACCGTACGAATCGTTTCATGTGTGAATGGAAATCGAATGATGCAAAGGTTTTAAAAGTATTGAATTGAAATTCCTGCTCTACTGTGCTCTCATACATTACTTACAACTTAAACACATCACCATATATGCATGTATCCAGCCAAATAATGCTTTATCACTTCCTCAACTATTGCATAAAAGCAAAAACACCACCATGTTCCTAGAGCTTAGCACTGGACTATTTTCCTTATTAGTGCATTGTGAGAGATGTGGTCCTGGACTCTCCTACACATATACTGTTGTGCTATTGAAACATTACTAATACTTTAAACGAAGTTGATATAATGCTAACATTTTGGTGCTGAAAAATCACAACACAAAATAATTTGAAATTCACTGCACAAGATAAATGATGGAGGAAAAGATAAAATTGTGAACACTTCAGCAGTTTTCAGAGAGATGATAGAGATATTATATGAGTTTAGCATAGAAGCAACACTATCGGTAGCAGCAAAAGATAACGTGTATTATTTTTACAAGTTTGGATGGGATAAAACTCTTGTCAGAGAGAGAGAGAGAGAGAGACAGACAGACATACAGAGACAGACAGACAGAGAGCAGTAATTGTGAGAAACAAAATTAAACATGACAAAATTAAATAGAATATGCTGACCTAAAAGAATCGTTAACCGAGCAATCTACAAACATTGCACAAGCAAGCTAGAAATAGAATTCCGTACAGAAGGGCCTGTTACTCACGTGACTGACGTGGGTGACCAGTAGCAAGCAGACATTTTTGACACGCAAGTGTATCAAACAAATAACGATGGATGCACATACATCGTAATAGTGATAGTTTTGTTTCTTTAAAATACTCATAGGTTCAGAGAATAAAAAAACAAAAAAGGAAGATAACATACACGACGCTTTCACATATATCTTCGAAGACCTGACAAGATACAGTTTGATTAGGAGAAAGAGTTTAACAAATTGTCACGGATTTGTTGGACAAGGAAAACATCGAGTACATTTCAGCTTACGCGGACTAAAAAACATCAGTAGTCGAAAGGTTTAACATAACTTAGAAGGTATTTTATTTACACCGAAACCAGAAAAAGGGTTGCCGTTTTACCAAAGCTAATTGACGGACAAAAAAAAAACACCCATCACACATCAATAGACATGACTCAGGTTGAAGCGAGCGAGAAAATAAGTTTAAATTATAGATCAGTCTATTTGGTTATTTTACAACTGATACATATGAAAGTCCAAAATTCAAATTTGGCGAAACAGTCAAAATTTCAAAATATAATACAATATTTGTTCGGGGGTGCCTTCCTAACTTCACCAAGTTAATATTCAAAATCAGGCAAGCAATACTAGGTGATCTGGTTGTACACAATGCTGACAAGATTTTAAAGAGCAAGCGACTGAAAAGAAAGAGAAAAGATGTGACGAATCAATCGTTTAACAGTTGGGAACCAGCAGGAAACACTATTCCGTAACGCTTTATATTCTGAAAGTTTATTACTCTGCCAATTCGCTGCAGTACATATATCAACACCCTTGGCTCTCAATCCTTCATGTTACAATTTACTGTCAGTCTGTCACTTCTAATTTATAGTCAAAGACAGTCTCTTTTTCTAGTGCAGACATGATCTGTGAATGCATACTATTTGAAGCAAGGAATACATATTTATATTTAGCTCGTTTTCAGTTATATTTTTATCATATTATTTGCAAGTATACTAGATTCGCCGACTTGGCACCGGCAGTGGGTGACTAGGCTCTCCCTAATCATTTTGTTGTCCAACGAAATTGTCTAGCAGACTTTCGGGTCCAATGAAATGTACCGAGTTTCCAGATTTGTTCAAATGTTGGCTTCATTTCAGTGTTTAAAATTAACATTATTGTTGTGGTAACCATGAGGACTAGCAGAATTTATAATCTACTAGTCTTCCAGGGGTATAATTACTACTCCTTCAAAAAAAAAAATCCACATAGGGTGAAATTCAAATTGCAGGAGTCACGCTACCGGGCGAAGTGTAGCAAAACTCCGCTTTGAACTGCATAAATTTGCCTTCTTTTATTGCCTGGGACGAAGATTTGTTTTATAAAGACGCTAATTTTACAGCAAAAAACCCAGAGGGATGCTCTGAATAGGGCAGAGGGGCGTTGGGCAGACGCCCAGCTATTTCTTTCTAGCTAGAGGACTGTACAAGATACATACATTTACATGTTCACATAGTCAAAATATAAATGCTTATAGGAAATTATTTGTTGATCTAAATCAAGTCTCTTTACGGTTCAAACCTTTTCCTTTTGGTCTTTGGAGGAGGCCTTCTTCCTAAAATTCTGACCAAGCTTGAGACCTAAAACTGCTTCATATCAAAGAACAAGTTTGAACTATTTGTTATCTCAAACAAAACACTTTATGTAATTTTCTTCAAAGAAACACAAAAATGACAATCTAATTTCCAAGTAGTTGATTTACATTATTTAGGGCACACACATATAAATATGAAAGACTATGACCATATTTTAAATATAAAAGTCATTTGTTAACAACGTAGATATTTCTCATCGCTTGCAATCTGCTGTCACATGTATAATACATTTTACAAGTATATTGCATGCTCGTTTTTTTAGAAACATTGAATAGACAAGATTTACTTCACATATACAAAATAGTTTAAGTTGGCAGAAGAAAACCGGATAACTCAGGTCGAAAACAGCTCGGGGTAGGTTGGTGACCTATCCCCAATTCAACTTGGCTACAGGCAGTTTGATAAAGGACAACCCGAACCAAATTAAAACAAGTTGACTCAGTTGTTTTTATCATCAAAAATGGGCCATAAATCTTATTGCTTAGTGGACATCCTCAAACTACGACAGAGTACCGACAAAAGGTCTTTGTCTTCGCTGAAAGTCAGTTTTGGGTTGGCATTGTTACCACTAGGCGTCATTTATTGACGTACGAGATGTATTGTACAAAGTTACGATGTAGTAGAATACTGTAACCAGGCAGAGTTGTATCATAACTGGTTTTCTCTATCTTTCGGTGAGAGTTTCTTTAAATATTCGTTCGGCTTGTCTATCACAAATGATCCGAGTTGTCCTGTATCAAAAGTGCACAGGGCCGAGATGAATTGTGGTTGGGTTCGAGTTGTCCCAAGCCTGGGCAAGCTTGTCTTGGGCGCAGTTGTCTTTGTCGTCCCGTTTTCCTGACAGAAGACCATTTTTAAATCTCACTCTGATCTATGCGGAATATTTTTAAGCGCATGTGAAATAAGAAAACTGGGTGATATTACCATTCCTTGTCTCACTGGCGAAAAATATATTTGATTTTAACTGATTTGCAATGCATGTAATACTTCCAATGTCATCTGGGATCTATCTTAATAATGTGTGCAACATATTGTTGAGGTCTACCTTGATGAGACTTAATCACTGGTGACATTGGAAGTTCTCTTAGTATCATGCGTAGCTTACCTACCATATATATGACATTCTTCATAAATCAGACTCAGACATAGTCATACAGAGAAGTTCCAAAGTTTAATCCTAGTATCAAGAGGTCCGCCATTTTGAATATTTGCTATAATTAGCTTCGTATATGAAGATGTAAGTTTTTAATGCGTTTTTAAAACACGTATTTGTTCACAAATAAGAAAACTAATTCTTCTGTATGATTTTTCGCAATATTATTGTGCCATATGTTCAGAAATTAACCACCGCCAACAATGGAAATCTGGAAGGGAGGAGGATGGGTCGGAATCGTGTTAGGTGGGGGTTGACAACAGTTTACTTCTCAGACGAACTACAAAAATTATCAAATGGACTAGTCCGATGCGAAATGTGCTAGCCTTGGGCTTGCGGACTGCCATCAATTTTGAGCTCAAGTAAATGTTCACAAATGTAGAGGAGAAAACAATATAGACTCGTCAATCATGAGAAAACAATATAGACTCGTCAATCATGAGAAAACAATATAGACTCGTCAATCATGAGAAAACAATATAGACTCGTCAATCATGAGTACTTACAGTTGACTATATTAGAGCATCGACGAATAAAACAGTGCTATGACATGATGTCAGACTCGGACAGACAGTGGACAGAACTGTTGAAAATAGATCGCAATTGTCGTTCATTGTTGTAAATTTTAATATGTGATATTATACAAACGTGTTATTGATGCAGACATCGAACATGAAAATGTACGGTGAATTAGATTTGTATTCGATTTGATTCCATTGATCCGTTCTTACCTTCACTTATACGCAAGCACACCTATGCACACACACAGACACACACACAGACACACACAAAGACACACACACATACTCTTTCAGTAGTTCTAAAGCAAGTCAGCATAATACTTGATTTCGGCATGTTTTCTTGAAATTCTTTTATAATACAAGGTTAAGAAATAGTGGACTATCATTCATGTTATGTCACAATAAATATCACCTTTTTCCTACATTGAAATCCGACCCAAAGCTTCAAAGTCTACAATGGAGGCACAAAGTGTCGTGGACATCAGTACGATATGCACCATCATTAACTTTCAAGTACAAAAGAGATATACATTATATATATATATATATATATATATATATATATATATATATATATATATATATATATATATATATATATATATTGTCTTGCTGTTGTAAAATGTGAAAATACATCTGTTTACTTAATGCTAACATTGAATGATGAACCTAATTATCAATTATCTTTCAGTTGTTTTGAATAGAAACAAACAGTTTTCGTAGCAAATGGATTGCTATTTATATTACACGTGCAACAACTCTATGACCCTGCTTCTGCCTGTGTTTATGTATAGTTCTTCGTATCTGTTCATGCCGACCTCGTGGTATTTTGTGGTATTCAGTAGGTCGAACGTTGTTGTGATATTGGCATTCAATCGGAACTAAATACTGTATATAGCTTTCAAAGCACAGACAAATCCATTTTTCAACCCTATACCACAGACAAACAAATTCTGTTTTGATTTAGGTCAAATATTGTAATTTTTGCATCTCGTTTAGAACAAACCGAAGTGGGTTAACAAACTGCAAGAAAGCCATAGTCTGTGTGGACTGATATATTTAATTGGAATAACAGCTGCATAAGGGTAACATACCTAAAATCATCGTTTAAGTCTCAGTCTGTAAACAAACACTGCCCAGTCCTTTAGCTTGAGTATATGTGCTATAATTTGATCAACGAATCGCATGGATGCAGATCCATTCTTCAAATATACGTCTGCATTCTAAAAGGCTTTTGCAAGTAATATATTAAATCCTAAATCCCGAGGAAGAGAACTATGCTACAGTGAACAATGATCTGTTAGAATCTGAAAGTCTGCGTCTTGAACAGCTTCTTTGCCATTGTGTTGTGTATTATCTGCTCTTGGTCGTAACTTTCTCAACTTTTCACTCATGATACCTTGCTCTATCGTATTTATTCTAACTAAATTAGGTAACCACGAATATTTATCATTTACCTCTAACCCAATGTACAAACCAACGTCAACATTCAAGTTGATAAAAATTGTGTACAAGACTCATTTTTGAATGACATATTACTGTCAAGCATCAATTGTGTGTAACTTGTATTCAGCAAAACGTGATGGGACATAGTTAAATCATTATTTTTGGGTAATTTGAGGTACAGTTTTAGAGTTAAAAAAAACTAACATACTTTTCACTATTTGCTTATCGCTAGTACTTTTCCATTCAGAATTAACATTTCATCTCTTACATTCACACTTATTTCAGTACCATCTATATGGCATCCGTGCATTAGTTCAATCTGGTCATCAAACTAGTTTTGGTATTTCTCTATTTCCTCATTTGACGTCTTAATTCTGTCAAACAACGCAAGATTATTTAAATCCATTTTCGTCTTCAAGTGTTTTTTTAATATCTCTATATTTTCGTTTTTTTTTAAATTTAAACTGTAACACTTCTACTACTTTATGCGACAGTTTTTAAAATATCTATATCAGTTTTGAATGCATGTGTCTCTGTTGTAAACGTTTGTTCCAAATCATTAAAATATGTTCTTTTTTGTTTCATCCTTTTGTCCAATTCGTCAATACTACATTGTACCTCACCGATGTTGTAACAACTTCTCTGTCATCAAAGTTGTTTAAAAATCTGTTTTACATTAATCAACCTCGGCATTAAACGTATCATAAAATAAGGCTAAAGTAACATCTTTAATCGTTTTGATCTTATCACTGAAATCTGTAATAGATAACTTGTAAGTTGTTTCGACAGATTTTCTCGTGCTTCCATTAAAATTTATTTTGTTTTTGTTCTCCTCGTTTCTGCGTGGGTTTTATTTAGCTATTTCGGCTACATCACTCTTTTTTCAACTTTGACAGCTTATTAGTGATAGCAGTTATATTGATGTTCAAAACTATTTGAGATATTATTATCCAATATCTAGTTAATCTCACAAACAAATGTTTCTAGTTGCCCAATGAATTCCATCCTTATTTGTTGAAGTTTAGATTGTAAAGTGCTATAATCTTTTAAAGACTTTTTATTTTCTACATATCGGTTTCTAAGGCAAATATCTAACTGTTTAACATTTACTCGATTGGTTGTAAATACTCCTGGGTGTTAGGTATCTCACCTGCTCTTTATCTTACCTCTTGCAATGTTTGAATAGCGTTAGACAATGCTGTTTAAATTGTTGAGTAAACAAGTCTAGAGCATCTAGCATACGTGTTTTGTTCTCGTTGATTTGTTTTGTAGATGTGCAATTGTTTTAATCTTTCATTATCACTCTATGTTAATGTATCGTCATCTTGTATTCTCCATAATTTGGTGGCATTCACATTGTTATCATCCAGAGTCTGGCATATTTTGGTGTCCACACGTCTTTGTAGAAACCGATTACTAGCTGCATCAGTTAATTTAACAGTATCGTTAACTTCGAAATAGATTTATTGTTAAGATTGAAGTCAATGTTAACTGTTTGACTTAGTGCAAAATCATTTTCCTCTCTTGTTTCATTGTTGCATGAAAAGGCTCTGAACTAGGATCTCTCACAGACGTCTCTACCATCTTACGCTATATACTAAACGGAAAGACATACGTTACAGGCACGCAGTGAAAGTCTATTACTTCAGCATTTTAATCTTTCATATTCAATCTGTTTATTGTACCCCTCTATAATTGTTTGCAATGGCTACTAACATTGTATCAAACAAAGTCACCGCGAAGTATATTTTAAAGGGTAACAACTCTAACATAGTATGATATTAAACATTGAAATAGTATTTTGATTTATTGATTTGATATTCATAAATGTTTTTAAAAAATTAGGTTTTAAGAATCCACAATCTGTATTCATACATTCAACATCAATACTTTCTTCCTTGTCACCATTTTTAGTCATAACCTTTTTGACTTTATTTATGTACATCTCAAACCTGTAATAAAAGCTAAAGATTTTTTAAAGAGTCCGTATTTCATTCTTGTCGTTTATATAGTAAAATATATTGTTTTTGAATTCATCAGAAATATTGTCGTAACCCAAAAAGAAAATCAATTTTCTGCAATGAAATGATTACTATTTCTGCGACTATAATATAATTGTCCATTTATTCTTGGGCAAAAACCTCGCTATGTAATAGTCCCCAAACGGAGTAATAAATTGAATGCTTATAAACCATTCAGACTGATGTAGGAAAAATGCAGACAGACAAATGTTAATGTTTCTTTTCTGTTCAATTTGAGTATCTTACAATTAAATTTTAAACAATTGGACTTCCCTACAAAGTTTAGCGAATCTATAAAATTTCATTATTTTCTCTGATTTTTTTTTCTCGTTTGAATTTCTCTCTATTTGTTACATTCGTTAATGATCAAAACCTCATGGTGTTTTCATTTTCACTTACTACTTGTGTCGTCAATGCTGTTCAATTTACTAATGGCAGATGTTGCTATTTCATGTTGCTTTAAAACTTTATTGTAGAGAAACTTTTCCTTGGGAACTTTTGCAATAAATCGTATTAATGTTCAAACCAACACACTAAAAACAAACGGAATGACTGCCTTTTAGCTATTACCGCTACTCCAGCCGCTGTTATACACATAGCACCTGAAACTATTTGCATTCCGAAGTCTATCCAGCTTGAAGCTTCATATACACGTTCTATTACCTTCTAACACATCTGTAGTGTTCGATATCTTTGACCAAATCATTTTCAATCTAGTTATTTTTTGTAGTTTAAAATTAATACCATTGTCAGTTGGTATGGTGGGATTCGCCGGACACTCCCTGTCCGTGTGTCATATGGACACTTCAGACGACGGAGCACTTGGTGTCTTTTCACTCATTTATCAAACTATAAAAGCTGTGCTGCTTATGCTGATGAAAGAGACACCTGGGGCTTTAGAGTAGTAACCTTTCTTTTACTGTAAATATTTTAGCTTCTACTGGTGTATGTTTTAACATTATCATTCAGAGATTCTACGCAATTATAATTTTCACTGGCTTCACCAATCTAACTTTAGATATGATACTTTTTTCTCATATTGTTGTTTATCTGTGTAGATCTTAGAGTTTCTCACCAGGTTCTTGAAGGACAATCTTGCCTTTCTACACAATATTTACTCACTTTGTCTTCTTTTGTGTCTTTACAATTTTTTGTTGTACTTGCGCAAAGTGCTTATCAGCCTGTGGAGAACCACCAGCAATTGATGTACAGAGATAGAAAGTATGATTTAAATATAATTTAAACGAGTCTTTGGATTATTTAAATTGTTATTATATCCAAAGATTGTGCCATTCTCATAACCCTGTCGCTAGGTAACAAATGGATACCATCGCCACCAACAGCATATTCTGATGTTTCTTTCAAATATGTTTGGCAATTTTGAAAAGCTGATACAATATTTTCGTCATCTCTAGAATGTCCTGTTCCTACAATGTATAGCTCTATTCAATGTTTTATTTAATCTTGTACCTGGAATGTAATAGATGGTCTGTAAATAATCGGCCCCAACACATATTACATATGTTCACATGTTTTGGTTTAACCTCGCTATTGCCTCATCTGTAAGGTTGTTACTTTGCTGTAAAAGGAAGTCCGTCCATCCTGTTGTCTCATCTTATTTGCTGGAAAATTAATTCTGTCATATGATAACTTAATTTGAAAATGACACGATTGATGTTCACGTGTTGCTTTTACCAGTAAAATGGTTTTTCTGTAGTCATTGAATTCTCCTTTCTAGCAGCAGAATATATCATCATCAATGACTCTTTTTTATTATTTCCATTTATGTATCTCCAATCGCTTTTCAATGAAGTTTTAACAATGTCATAGATCAAATTAAATTGTTTCATATATGTTCCATTAGTCACAGGATTAAAAGCATCTTGACCTGATAAGTATATTCTACACTCACTCAGTAATTTCCTAATCTGGAAGTAAATGTGAAATCTGTAAACTGATTTTACTTACTCTGGAACACTTCTGTTTGTTAAATGACAGTACGATATACCCCGGCCAGATGTTGCCATCCACACCTCCCAGTTTAATATATTTTGTCAAAATGTTACGTTACACTGTGCTGTATATCTATTAGTAGATTCATCACTGTCAAGTTTTAAAGTGTTGGTATAACACGTGTTTAATGGTTTGTATGTGGAATAATCTTTTTGTAGTAAATTTATATCTCGTGAAATAGGTTTGATAGATCAATTACTGAACTTTTTATCCAAGTTTAACATATGGTCTAAAAATATGCATATAGGTCGATTGTACATTATTTAGATTTTGCACAACAAACCCTCACAATTCACGTAATTAATGTGTAGATAAATGTTTACCTATACTTCGTATATAAAATTGACTTTTCGTGCTTATACATTAAACGTCTATTGACTCTTGTTGTCCCCCACATATACATGTAATTCTTTGTTTATTTTTCTTATCTTCTCGTTTCTTTCACTGTATCACCAGCTTGATCTCCTTTCTTTTTCACAATCTTTACATATCTAGTATTTTATATTTTGTTTTTATATTTTATATATTAGTTTTTCTCAGTTCTTTTTGTAATATTTTACAACTCAATGTGTATCAAATATTAACTGTACCAATTATTTGCGTAGCATAAGTTCAATTACTACTAGACAAATGAAAGTTCCCAAAAAAAATTCGATCTTCAAAATTTGTATATTTACACGTGAAAAGTGTACCGGATTTTATTTCATCCATATAGTGTAAAACTCTTTTCATGTTAACCAATGTTTGATAATTTTGTAGTAATTCTTTGAGATAGAAAGTTTTATGGATGCATTAAAATTACAAACATTTTAAAGTTTAAATAATCATCATGACTGAATCAACATTGATGTAATTTTAATTATTCCTAATCTTGTTCAAATTCTCAGAGACAAAATTAAAGTCTTTTACATTGTATTAGTTATTCTTATTAATAGTTTGAATCAAATTCATATTTCTGAATATTATCTCTTTTCATTTCATCCGTGATATCATTTACTACCCTGGTAGGGTCGTCATTATTTTTTAGCTGATTTTACTGTTCAATGTGTTTATTTTGTTTGATCTCGGACTGCAGTGCATGATTCATGGTAATATCAGCATTATGTGGATGTGTCAAAGTTGTTTATACCCCACCCTATCAATGATGACGTAGTTCACATAACAATGACATGAAATTCTTTAGTTACAACAATACTTTTAAAGTATAAGATATCGACACGAAGAGTACCTATAACGATGATGTGATAAACCGAGAAGCAAAGATTGGTTGTATATCTAGATTCCTCTTACACAAACAAGTATATACGGTTATAGGGGTAGGATTTTTAATAATTTTCACGCGTAGCAAGAGTATATACGGTTATAGAGTAGGATTTTTAATAGTTTTCATACTTAGCAAGAGTAAATACGGTTATAGGGTAGGATTTTTAATAGTTTTCATACGTAGCAAGAGTATATACGGTTATAGGGTAGGATTCTTAATAGTTTTCATGTTATCACCCATGGACTAAGTACCTGTCCATTAAGGACATACCCCGGGCCTAATGTCAGCTAAAAATATGTGCATTCGTCACTTTGTGCCCAGAATGTGTATGTATGATTAGAGTTTAGTGATCCTAATAGTCCCTAAGTTATGACCCGGGGGCTAAGTTCCTTGGGGTATGGGTTAAGGATGGACCCAGGGGCTCTTGTTAGTTGTATATATGTCTTTTCGTGGGCAATATATAGTTATAAGGTGAGGATTTCAGTGGTTTCCAAGTCATAACCTGTGCGAGAAATCCCTGGGTTTAAGGATAGACACAGGAGCCAATGTTGGTTGCTTATGCGACTTTGTGTAATATTTCTAATAGACCTGTACATGGCTGACAACTCCATATATAAACTTCCATTCATAAATATTGAAGCCTTAGTTACACTTGTAGGTCTTAAATGTGGGTGGGGTAGGGTCAGAGCTGTTGCGACCCCTGATGGGAGAACTATTGCAAGTTTGTCTAAAACTGTAGGAGGAGATATGTGACAAACGGAAGGGAGCTATCACAATGTCCCCAACGGTCTTTTTTAACAAGCCTGCGGATAATAACTCTAGCGCTTCAATAGACGTTCCCGATAATTATTTGATAAGGTAACAAAAATACTTGCAAGTTTGTTGATACAAGTGGAATGGGGTCGAGATTTGAAGTCTTGCATTCCTCTTCTTTCCATCCCTTCATATATTATGACCAAGTACTAAAGCCATAAGGGAGATGATACCTCTTAGGCTAAATGTTATTACAATGATTCAGGATACCAACCGACAATGAACAAATATATATATATATATTTATATATATATATATATATATATATAATATACTGTAATTTTTTTTATTAAACCCGTCCCGTAATAGGTTGACCACTGGGTCGGGGAACACCATCCCAAGGTCACCTTAGAATCATTTCTGGTTATCAGATAAACTAGGGTTATAAATATAATGTACAGAAAAAGAAAAGAAAACACACACACACGCATGCACACATGCATATAGCACACAATCTCTTAAATAAACAATTTAAATAAACGAACACAAGTATACAGCGTCTAGGTGACATATACTTTGTGGTATTACAGTATTTTGCTCCTGTTTACCTCAAATTGAACCCAAATAAATAAAACGAAATGCAAGAAGAGAACGGATTCTTACACAAGTTACATATTCATTATTGAGGTCCATTTTTGAAGAAATTGTTGCTCTTTTTTTATTTAACTTAGCAGTGTATTTTTCAATGTTCTTATGGATTTCACCCATTTGCTTGAAAGCATAAATGGAAGGATTTTGCATATTGAATCTGCAAGTGTAAATATAATATTTTGAAAAAATAAGCAAGAAATTACACAAACTTTTCAATTGTTCACTTCCTACAAGTATTTCTTTGTTTGGACAAATGTACAATATTTGAGCAAGAAGGTGCAAAATGTTTAATAAAACTGTACCAAAACTTTGAATATCGCAATCATAAAAGAGATGTTCAATACTTTCGTTTTCACTCTTAACAGAAAGTACATTTGTCGTCGTCTAATATGTTAATTCTTTTCAAAAAATTATTAGTAAGAACTATTATATGAATTCATTTAAAGTTAAAAGAGATCAACTTGGTATCACTAGTACAAACTTTTGCGGGCTATAAATATCAGACCACTCCTCACTACTTATATTTTTGTTTAATACTTGCATCCAAGTTTCTTACTTAGCAGTGTGTTGCCTTTTTGCCTTTTTTCAAAAAGGTCTTTGTAAACAAACTTCAGTGAATTTTGTTTTTACGTGTTCATTATTTTATCCTTCTGCTTATCAAAATTATTATGTACTAAATGTTTTTTTATAGCATCTGTCCATGATTTTGGAATTTTGGATATAAAGGACAAGTATTTCAAGCAATCATCGCATCTGGTTTTTTGTTTCATCATTTCAAAAGGTATTACATTAGCGTGATCATCACAAAATCATTCAGAATTTTAATACCGGCTTAAGTCCAGGATTTGTATTGATAGAACATTCAATGGGGGACAAACTTTAAAATACTCAGAGATAAATACTCGTTTGGTCTTTGCAGTTCCTCTTTCCAATTAGATACTGCCAACATTGCATCTCTCCAAAAACTGTTTTTAATGAGCTTACTAAATTCTTCTAATTTCCTTCTACCTAAATTCAAAATATCCTTTTTATTTCTGAATATAGTTGTATTGACTAAGTTCTGCCACGCTCCATTTTCATTTTCCAGCAATCTTTTGACCCATCTTATCTTAATATACATAATGAATGAATAAATGTGTATCATATTTAGTCCTCCCTCGTTCTCCGGGGATACTAGTATATTACATTTAATTCTCTCTACTTTAACACCCCATACAAATTTAAATAATGTACGATTTAGTTCTGCTTCAAATTTTGCTGATGGATTTGGAAACGCTGAAAAAGATGTACAAATATGGGCATATATATATATATATATATATATACACACACACACACACCAGTCAGTGTAAGAAAGCGCCTGCAGGGCACTATTCTGTGTTTATCCATCAATGATGATTTCGTCACTGGAAAAAAATATGATTGTCATATTGGGAATAACGACGTCTTGGATATTACTTTCGTGCAGAATCACATACTTGGTTACCCAGAGGTTATAAATACGCAGAATTAGACATTTTCTAGTAAATTATCATCCCTCCCGTGTGTTTATAGTTAACCACGCCCTTTCTCGTTTTCATCATTGGGGGTCATACTATTAGTTAAATGTTAGATTACCGGGGTGTACGTGTTATGACCTTTTGGAACCTCATATATCATATCTATAGAGAGTTTACGCGTGTGCACATACATGTGTGTGTGTGTGTGTGTGTGTGAGAGAGAGAGAGAGAGAGAGAGAGAGAGAGAGAGAGAGAGAGAGAGAGAATAAGGTTCTATTCAGATAAATCTCCAGAACGTGCAACAAAGTCCTATTTGATAGTAAATATCATTTTTCCAGTCAGCAGATAAAGATCAAAATATCCAGATTGATCATGACCACAATAACAAATAATAAGACAATAATAACTAAACATTTAATGATATCTCAGCAGTATTCACATACTTACTTTTACAAGAAAATGTTTCGTATTAATCCCTTCTTAGTAACAATAATAATGAATGCAGATACAATTACGGTGTTTTGAGCTGCCTGGTAAACACCAGGGTTTTCATTATTTGGTGTCATTTTCAATATCTGCTTGCAGCTTTCTCAACCTCGAGTGAAATACAATGTGTTTCAAGTATATAGTACTTCAAAGTCATTCTTAACTAGCCTTACACTTACTAACAAATTAAAGCAAGAATCTAAATAAAATCTGTCCTCTAAACAATATACAAAATGAGACACCATTATTCAAAAATTATATTTAAAAAAAAAAAAAAAAAAAAAAACACTGGAAAGAAAGTAATGAGGGAGAAGGAAGAATAGCGTAGGAAATTCATGTGGAAGAGCATTCCAGAATTATATAAATATTATGTACATAAAGGAATACAACTGAACTTTTAAACAAGTGCCGCATTTACCCCCGTGCGAAACACGTACCCAACTGCGAATCGCTTCGATACAGATCTGTCAATGCATAATGCGCCATCAGATCCTCTTATGGTAAAATGTATCGAAAAATCTGTTACGGTACAATGTGCCGGCAGATCTGTCATGGTATAATGGGCTGGCAGATCTGCCATTGTTTAATGCGCTGGTGGATTTGTCATAGCATAATATTCTAAAAGATCTGCCATTGTATAAGCTGCCCTCAAATCTGTTCTTGCATTAAGTGCCGACAGATCTGTCCCCGCATAATGTGCCGTGAGAGCTGTCAGGGATAATGTGTGGCAGATCAGGGTCTATGAAGTAGACATTTGGGTGTGTGCTATACACGAGCATACGCGGTCAACTAGAATACATGTATTGATTAGGCTTTCGTTGTGATTGTTACCTTCACCATGTCTCAGGGACATGATAAACATGGCGTCGCTTGATCAATAAAAAGGTACCTACTTTTTAAAGTCTTTATATTTAAGATCGAATCAGTAGAAATGGTGATTTAAACAATCTTTTTTTTAATTATTATTATTTTTGTATCCTAAATAAAATTAATTCAAATATTCATAAGTCCAATGCACTATGGTTGATTCCAGTTTCAGCTTTTTACATCAAGGACGGATCGATAGTAAGAAAGAAAGAATAGTAGCAATGTAAAAATACAGCGATCAACAGCATCGCAGTAACACATGACTAATATATTCACCTCTGAAACTGATACCTATTTTTCTAAAACGCATGCGCGTCAACACACAAATTTCATTTGTAGATATTTACACAAATCTTAATAATAAATTATGAAACACTCCTATATACAGGACAGATATACGGGACAGACCGATAAAAAGACACACATATACATAGATAGATAGATAGATAGATAGATAGATAGATAGATAGATAGATAGATAGATAGATAGATAGATAGGTAGGTAGGTAGGTAGGTAGGTAGGTAGGTAGATAGATAGATAGATAGATAGATAGATAGATAGATAGATATACTCTAATGTTGTATAAAATATGTTCTAAATAGATATGATTTAACCCCGGTAAAATAAACACCCACATACACACAAAGAGGTAGAACTGACCACCTGGAGCTACTCACAGTCTAGACATAGTGACATTGTGACTGTTACATATGGTAATATTAGTCAAAATATTGCACGAGTCCGTTTATAGCACTATTGGTTGACTAGATATCATCGTATGATGATGAATACCGTAAAATGGGCAGCTCTAAAATCGCAAAGCTGATCTGTTCGGACGACGTCTTTCTCCTGCCGTCCAAGATTTAGATTTGACTCGGAAGTAACGTAAATATGTAGCATGGTCTTCGTGAAGCATAGGTTTGTATCCACATGGATCACATAGATCCTGAAAAATAAACATATACTTTTTAAATTATAATACTGATGTATTAAAACATTGAAAACAATATCATGTTATACTGAGATTTAGCACTATTCTTTTGAAATTTTCGTTACTTGTACCTATATACTTTATACTATTTGTTTCAAAACTATATTTAAGTAGTCCATCGATGCCTTCTGTCATTGCAGTGAGTAGTATTGAATTCGAAAACAAAATGGTGAGTGGTATCCATTCTAAAAAATGTCAACGCAGAAAGAAATTGTGCAATCATTGAGCTACCAGTCAAATTTCATATTACTTTACGCCAATGTGAATTTCGTGTGTTTCAGTTAACTGCCAGATTTGGAACCAATTTGTAATAAGCAAGTGGTGTGATACATAGGATTGCCATTACTGTAATTGGTACGACGTTCTATAGTCCAGCACGACTGCCGATCATTAGTATTTACTTGCCACAATATCAATGTAAAATAGGATGTCTAACATCTTCAATATTCGTTATAACCCTTTCTCGAAACTTCATTGCAAACTTCACCAACACTAAGGTAGTGTGAAGAATAAGAACTATATTCTGTATCGGCTGGAAAGATTCAGTTTGTGACCTTTGGATTCCTTAAGCGACCATAGTATAGTGGATACCACGTTCGCTTGACGTGCGAAGGAGTGGTGGTTCGAAACCAGTTATATTTATTGCAGCGTAATGTTATTTCATTGTCTTTATCTTGTCATGCATCTTTTCTTTTTACATACTCGAATACTGTTTGCTCATGAAAGTAATTCTTCATAAGGAAGTTTAACGCCTGTTTTAGGTAGTCTTATGAGGAGTTGCTTTTGTAATCCCTACTGTTTACCAGCTTTAAAGTTTGTCTAGTACATGACAGGACTAGGGGGATGTGAAACTCCATGTAATCCCTACTGTTCACCAGCTTTACAGTTAGTACATGTTGTGTCTAGCGGGATGTGAAACCCCATGTAATCCCTACTGTTTACCAGCTTTACAGCATGTCAGGTCTAGGGGGATGTGAAACTCCATGTAATCCCAACTGTTTACCAGCTTTACAGTTAGTACATGTTGTGTCTAGCGGGATGTGAAATACCATGTAATCCCTACTGTTTACCAGCTTTACAGCATGTTAGGTCTAGGGGGATGTGAAACTCCATGTAATCCCAACTGTTTACCAGCTTTACAGTTGGTACATGCTGGGTCTAGGGGGGATGTCAAACTCCATGTAATCCCGACTGTTTACCAGTTTTACAGTTAGTCTAGCACACAATAGGGATAGGGGGATGGGAAACTCCGTAAAGCTGTAAAATAACAACTGTTCACTTTGAAAAAAATAATAATGACTATCCCTGTGGTCAGTTCATGAGTACTTATTACCGGACATCAAGAGGAGCATGAAAGAAATTTTTCTTAGATTAGAACACTACCTGTGATAATCTAATTTAGTCGTCAATTGGCTCTGAATAAAGAGCTCAATAATAATTTCTACACTCTCTACCATAGATTAGGATTAGTTTAAGTTTGTTTTTCCTACATAAAAGTACTACATGAAAATGAAAATTGATGTACATAATTTGAGACCTATATCGAAGACTGACTTATTAGCAAACGTTCAGCATCTTAAAAACTTGTATATCTAAAATAAATACAATAAGAATAATTTTTAATCCCTCCCCTCCTTTCTCATATTTTTATTTTGTAATTATGTGATGGAAAGTGCTATAAATATTTTAAATAGAAAGACCACTCAGGTCTACTAAAATATGAAATGTGATTAACTTTAAAATAAAACAGTAAAAGATGAAATAATCTCTTATGGCAAAAATAGTACTGATGGTTTTTGAATTTTGTATACATTCCTACCCAATACTACGCACACATTTAGCAAACTGATTTACACAGTAAATGTAGGGAAATATTTTTGAACTTACGGAATCTCAGGTGCACGTGTTTTTGTGACACGTGGCCTTGGGATGAAAAACAACAGTGTAGCTTATTCTTTAAAAGTTGAAACCCACATATCTCCGCAGCCGGATATCCTATTTCAGTGAAATGATTTGTTTTTGTAATTTTTCATAAGTGTGTGCTTTTTATATATAAAACTTTTTCAAATTCGATTGGACTATATCTTTAAACTTTACCGAGGACATGCGGAATTAGAAATGGCAACTGATTTCCATATCTTTTATCGCATATGTTTCTTCCATTCTGAACCCTTACACGTACATGTATTTTATTATAATTCTTTTTGTTGCTTCCACGACAAAACAAATGTTTCTAATTAATTGTATTATTTTCCTCATGGATGACTTTTGATTACGCCTTTTTAACGATTTAGTTTATTACAATATGTCCACATTAATGCAATCCCTATTAAATATTACACTATATCTACCCATATCAGCATTTCGAAATTATACCGTCCTTACTAAAGTTTAATTAGATATAAATCAATTTCAGCCCGTAAGGTAGTAGCGACAATAACACAGAAATGCGTATGAACATGCTGTTACCTTGTGGGACAATAACACAGAAATACGTATGAACATGATGTTACCTTGTGGGACAATACAATAGAAATGCGTAAGAACATGCTGTTACCTTGCGGGACATTAACACAGAAATGCTTATGAACATGATGCTACCTCGTGGGACTCATAAAAGGCTTGATATCCTCCTTCCAGCAGGTAGACTTCTGGATAAGTCAGGCGTGGGTAGTCTCCCTTGTGCAGCTCCCGGTCTAGATTTCTCAGGAAACGGTTACTAAAAAAAGGGAAATGCATAGATTAGTGGAATATAAAATAAATATTGATAGATATACATACTTGAAGTTTTTAAATTATATGAATGTCACTTGTCATCATTATTGATTGCACTCAATAAATAATGAATTTCAGTAATTTAATTCCAATATTAATACATGTTGTCAAGCATTAACTATTATGTTACCACATTTCTGAAGCAATTTTGTGGTTAGCTTGTCCAAAGTAATTGCATCATAATCTATTATCAAATTATTTTCTGTTTATCTGACACTTTGAGAGATTAGGGTATATGGTTGAGAAAGTATTAATACAATGTAATCGTAGTTAGAATTGTGTAAGATCCATATATGCATTACCATCCACAAATGAATTGGCCTGTAAGTTTTCTGCAACTAATAACGTCACATTAGTTTGGAGTGGGTCTAGGATAACTAAGAGTCAGGAGCAGAGAACAGAGGGGTGGGGGTGGGGTGGAGGAGGAGTCTAACTTACAGTTTAGGGCCTCTTTCCGATGAGAATTCACAGTGGAAAATAAGAATGTTTCTCTTGGAACTGGAACATGACGTCATGGGTTGAAACAACAGTGTTTGAACCTCTTCTCTCCTGTACATGTTGATGGCACCCTTAATAATAATAATAATAATAATAATAAAAATAATATCTTTGGGGATTGCGCTGACGCCTTATGTACACCAAACGAAAGCAATCCCTTTGAGAGTGGAGAGTAGAGACTAAGTAAATACATGTGCCTCGAAATCTTTGACTGTGGAAAGTGAACTGACCCCTTAGAAATGAGCCGTAACCAGTGGCATTTAACTGAAGGTTATAATAATAATAATAATAATACAGCTCTATGTTTGCAAAGCCCTTTTGACATTCCACTCCGAAGTTTCCGCCTCTTGGATAAGTCCCCAAGGGTATAGACTGTCACAGGTGGCAAATGTTAGTTGGGTATGTGCATTTGTCTTTTTATGTGCAGTAAGTGATAATGTGGTGATCTCAACTGCATCCAAGCTATGACCCAGAGGCTAAGTCCTGAGATGTGGGTTGGGTGGGGGTAAGGACGGACACAGGAGCCAATGTTCTGTTACATATACAAATTTGTCTTTCATGCACAAAAATTTATACATGGTTATAGGGTAATAATCTCAATAGTTTCTTTGTTATGTCCCATTAGCTACATTACTTGATGGTGGTGGTGGTGAGGGGGTATGTGGGTGGAATCCTAGGACTCTCAGTCTGCAACGCACTGACGCTTGGATAACTGATTATACAGACTAATGCTAAGACGTATTACACAAAAGCCTCAGGTGTTATTGGATTATTTGAATTTTATCTAAAATCACTCCTACCACCCACCCCTGTCACATCCTATTGGGGAGATAAAAATTCCACAAGCGTTTGTACAAAATGCACGCACATGACTATAATTTTCCAATTTGTATGCGTCTTGCTTTTACGTTTTACGAGTGGTTCAAGGGCACTACACACATACTTGTGTACAGACGGAAGGACTGTATCGCAATATCTCCATGTTTCTTTGAAAACATGGGGATATTAATCACGATGACGACGATGATGATGATAATGATGAGGGGGATGATTTTAATGAAAGAACAAAAAGAGGTAAGGAGATAAAAGGAATACAAATATAGTATCAATAAAAACATCTAATTATTCATCCATTTTCCAATCCATTCCTTCATCGATCAGTTCATCTTGCATCATCTTTTATCTCTTCTGTAAAACATCATTTTTGTTCACTTTGTCTTTTTCTCTAGTGGCCTCAGGTATAGAGCTATGCAATGTATTATAGCATCTATTGATATTGATTTAATTGATACTGTAGTTCATTCGTTATTTATTTGTTTCTGTCTTTCTTTCTTTTATATAATTTTCTGAACTTACCTTAATATGACCAGCTTCATATTCATATGGATATCGGCAGTCAATGATTATACAGCTCTCCACTTGATCAGTATATTTTCCATTCAGAACGTCTGCAACCTACAAGAATGGGTGATCAATTAATACTTTTCTTCCAGTGCAACAGACCATTCGAAAGTTTAATATAACATTGTAGAAGTTTGGGTTATATACAAATAAGAGACATGTTTGAATGGGATGAAAGAAATATGAAAAAAGTATTGAATACTTTAAGGAGACAAATTTCTCAGTGAATGAAATTCGCTTAGAGCTTTTTTGATTATAACTAGTCCGAAAATTACCTTTTAATCCTATCTCACCTAAGCTAATTGGACTTACGAAAGCGTAAATCCGACCTCTGGAGCTGTTTCACACTGCATAATTCAGCATGTCTTCACGTGTATAGTGAACCAGACTCTAGAGACTTCGGAGTCACACGAGACTCTGGTTGAAAGAGACCATCGCATGTAATGACTAATTAAATCGACTGTACAAAATCTAATGACTCATTAAATCGACCGTACAAAATCATAATCAATTCTATTGTAGTCAAATATGCCCCAAAAATCTATTCTTGGTCTGTCCCTGGGCTGTTGTCAACTGGCCCCTATTTTATGTCAACGAGTCGGTGGAAAAGCCATTACATTTAATTTCGTAGAAGATGGCGAAATATCATGTCTTACTGTATTGATTTTGCTCTATTATTATAATTAATCTAGTTGCTCATGATCTCAGGTCTTGAAATTTTAATAATTATGGGACTGTTTGCATTTGAGATACAACCCTTCACGGCCATCGTGAGAAGTAAAAGCACGCGTTATTGAGAACACATCACATGACTTTGAGAGGAAGGTAATGCAGGAATAGGGCAGGTTACGAATTCATCTTGTTGTTATAAATAGAATTTGATGTAATTTACCCACAAGACCTGGGATGCACCGCCACATTGCTTAAGGACAAACAGAACAAAATTCGAGTGTACACAATGCATTGCTTAGGCTGAACTCTGTCATATACTCCGTGGTCTATGTTGCTCTGCTTGTAACAATGTGTACAAAATAACACTCAAAGATAAAATATTAACCAGATTTAATAGATAAAACAAATAAAGGCTTCTTTTATAGTCTTTAAGTCCTCTAATTTGGGAGATTAGTCATTTATAGGCTAAAAAGATAACTGTTTTATTGTTCGGTCTAATAAAAACAGTAAATAAAAACCCCATTCAATAGTAACCTCCGTTCATTGTCGTAATTTGCATCTTTTATTTCCATTTCTAATGTCAGTAAAATTATAATGGTCCTTTTGTGAATTGTTAAGGTCATTGATTATACTCTCGTGTATTCTCATTCGTGTGTAAATTCACATATTTTGCAATTCTCCTATTTGTCTATCTTTTCGTACATACATTTATTATTCGTTCGTTCATTTGTTCATTCTTTCATTCATTTTATTCTTACGTCTATTCTTTATTTACCAACTGATGTGCATCTACCACTGTTTGTTCGTCCACTTCATTGTGTATTCCTTTTAATTATAAGACTGACTGCAGAAATAAAAAACTAAATGAATTAGATTACTAACGGAAATCTCAATAATAATTATTTAGAAGAAACAATCGTCAGAAAAATCTTAAGGCACATAGTTATAATTAAATTGATACAACCGTGGTGGAGGAATTCCTGAAGATTATTTGAATTGTTATCTAGCGAAAAATAATGCACGATCTAAAACTTTTTATGCATTAACTTTTTCAGACATTAAAAACATTGTGTGTCAAAATTGGCATGAAAAGGTAAAACATTCAACAAAACCTATGTATTATAAAGAATACAATACATTGCGGAATGTTGAGAAACAGAGTGACTTTCCATTAGGCTGTAAGGTAATTTCGCCCCAAGAATATCGTCTTCAGTTAACTCTACATATTGAAACTTAGCCGCCATGTTACAAAGTTTGTCCGTAAGGTTTAAGACAGTGTCCACGAGAGCTATTTTTAGGCATGATGTCATTACGCGTTGCGTCACATCCGCTTTATTCGTAACCTGCCCTATTCAATAATTAATGATGATACGAGAAAATCACGGCATGACGAATCAAAATAACGTTTTATTCATTCATTTCCTTGATTTATGTGTGTGTGTTGGGGGTGGGGGGGTGGGAGTGTGTCGTATTTGTTTCTTTGTTTTATGTATTTGTTTTTACTGTGTTTGGTGTAAGCGACTTGAGGTCGATATGTTTTCCCCTGACAGTTGGCAGGCAGTAGGGTTTGGAGCCGTCCGCTATGAACTCCGTCTCCCCACACAACTTGTCCACTGCGTCGACTATGGAAGTCCTTGGACTCTTCTCTGTGACAGGAATCTGGAGAAAATAGGAAATGAATATTGAAAGACACATGATAACTTGTAGCCACCGATGTATCAGCTAACTCTACTCCGTACATGTCAAATCAAGAAAATATTGAAATGATGTCAATTTACCAATACTCCAGCATTAGCAACAAAATGGACACGCAAGTCAACGATTTTATTAGCAGTTTTACATCTTCATAGTATATAATAACCATCATATATATTAACTCTCGCTTCTATATCTTTATATGTAATAGCATTTAATTTAACGTTGACGTATTTTGTACTTTAACTTGAACTATCGTTGTTCCTTCATAAACTGAGCATTTGCAAGAGATTTGTTTGATGTATTACGACACAGCAACTCAAGCAGATTATAGTGTGCAGAGGTAATTAGAGTAAAGTGCCTTGCCCAAGGACGCACCACGGTAGCCATTTCGGTCTGCTAACCATTTAGCCACCACGGCTCTTTCCTCCATTAGTCTCGCCTCTTACGATATGCTGGAGGAGCCATCAGGCCTATTCTACATTTCCAAGCCTGCAGGGGAGGGTGTATTTATAAATATATACATGTATATATATATATATATATATATATATATATATATATATATATATATATATATAGTCACCTTAAGTCAAAAATCTAGATCACATTTCGACAAATGTTTCCGTTGAATCCCAGTGTACTTTTAGCAGCTGCTGCATTGGAAGCTATAAACTGGCACAGACATGTACTTAAATGTCTAACAAATGACCCCGGGTAAATATTGGAGAGGAAAGTCAAAGTATGGCAGCTGGATAAACATAGGTGACTGTTTACGATGAATCAACAACCTTCTTTAGTGAGTAGCATCCTTTGTGAAGACAGAGTCTAAGACGATTCAATGCTTTTCAAAGTCTGTAGTTCCACGAAGACTTGTCAACTAGACACGAAGTACACCTCACTGGAAATAGTAATTATTTTTTCTAGAAGACCAGCGTCCGTATGTTGATATTACAATTTTGACTCAGTCAACGCTTACAAAACGTAAGTTTATGCATTACCATTTCAGACCTTCATTAGCTGCCTAGTCATGTTATTATTAGTACTTTATGTATGTGCAAGAAAAGAGAGCGTTCAGGCGCCTATTTGGTCCTTAAGCAGGTTAAACAAGGACAAGGGAATATAACAGTGTCAATGGAAGCTTCAAGCTTGAGACATTTTGCTTCAGATTCAGGAAACGCCAACCACGCCATGCCTCATCAACCGCAATAACTAGGAGTAGATCACTCTTACTAGGTATTTAACTTTTATTTACCGTAACATGCAACATCTGAAATAATCTGCAATTATGCAAGTTTGGATCTTACCTGCGAAAAATGCTTCTGGTTTGGGGTAGTACATTTTTCATCACGTAAGCGCTTGGCCCCTGGTGAGATATCATCCACGTTATTATCGGCTGGACGTTTGGATGTCAACAAGGATCTACTGATATCAAAGGAGTAGAAGCGTCCAAGTTGTCTTCGAACAGGCTTCTTTATCTGAAACTGTTTTAAAGCTATTCTTGAAAGAGGATCTGTATGGTCAAAATTTCTAACCTCATATTTTCCTTGCATATTTTAATCAGAAGAGGATATTGGAAATATAGCTCTTATAAATAAACGCATATTACCTAAAGGTAAATTCGAATCTAGGTCTCTTTTGGGGTCAGCACTCCTAAATGTACTTTTAACATCTGCTAAGGAATTGAGAAAATGCATTTAGGTCATGTGTGCTAAATCCACTATTTATTATTATTTCCTCAAAAGAGCGCGGCCGGAAGAATTTTCTGACTGGCACAGAGAGCAAATCATTTTGTTAAAATTAAGTCAAAAATGTGGAATTGAGGTCAGCTTTGTCTTAAGATAAAAAAAATTATTAAATTTCATGTCTGTACAAAATGGATGTAATTTACTTAGGTTTGAAGCGAGGGTTGAACAGCGAGCTAAAGTCAAGACTGAAAGAGAGGAATTAAATCATAACAATTTTTGGAAGTGACAACAAAGAATAAAATTTTACATCTCTAACATTTTCACATCGATAAATTACATACGCAACCGTCGGGACTTCCTTTTTTTAAATTTCTTTAAGGACTACATACTAGTAATTTCAATACGATATCATGTAAAACAGCAGCGCAATTAACAAAAGTCTCTATTTAATAATAAGATTAATACTGTTGAGTTTACACTTGCAATTACTAAAACACAAAACTATTTTGAAGTTGCGAATAAACGTAATTTAAACGTGAGCACAATAGTATCCTGCGGTAAGATAAAAGTAAAGTAAGATTTGCAACGAGAAGGTTGAAATAACTGATGATTCAATTTCTCCTTATTTTCTTATATTCGTGTGGATTTATTCGCGATATCATGCAATATATTTAAATCTTTAGATAGTAGCGTATAAAACACCCGTGTACATTTTTAAAAAAAACACCAAAAAACAAATTGGATGTAGCATTTGGAATATAGAATGGAACATAGAATCACCGTTCAGAAATAATGACTGATAGGGGTCGTGTATATAATGACACAAAAATATGGAGAAAATAAAATTTGATGGGTACGAAATGTATGGAAACGTTTTTAGCCAGGGATGCTCTTCGTCAGGGGACAAAGGACACTTACGAAGACAAGAAAAACACTAATAATAAAAGTTATGAGTAGAGAAGTATTTCCATTATGGTACAAAGACAGCTCCCTACAAAATGAAATACAAAAGGAGAGGAAACAATGCAAACAATCTACGACGAAAAATCAACTACATCTCTGCATCTCTGCGTAATATAGGTCAGCAAAAGGTTATTGCTTGAAATAACAAGGGGTAAAAAGTAAGCACAAATTAACGTTTGTGATCAATTTTGGATCGATTCATACTGGAATATATATATATGTGTGTGTGTGTGTGTGTGTGTGTGTGTGTGTGTGTGTGTGCGTGTGTGTCACTAGTTTGCTCTGTAAGACGATCTGATAGCAAAGTCAAACGTTTCATGCAATACAACATGCAGAATTTATAACTATTTAGATCTCATTATACATTTTATCCTTTTTTACAAGCTGAATACTCAAAGTGAAATATTTGGTCAATGTTCGTCATGTGAAGAAGACAAAAATTAAGTATTGACCTCTGACACTGACTCTGAAGATGTATCTTTTCTACATCGCCTAGACGGCAAGATAAGTGGGGACGGTAATTTCTTATTCGGATCTTCCGGGCTTCCCAGAACCCTTTATCAGTATAAGGAAACATACCCCCTCATGACAAGAATCATCTATGATGCTGAGATCTTCTTCTATGGCCTGGACCAACTTAGAACAGGAAATAGTCAGATCCTGCGTGAAATTGGCAACAAAAAGTATGTTAATCATTCATGCAAGAAAAGTGTACATATATAAAAGTATTTACTTACATATACTTTCCACTTTTTTGGGACAATAAAACAGCAAATAAATAACTTCATTATGCTGTAATGGGAAATCCGTAATTTTGCCGATAACATATTTGACAAGTGGAAATTATCCAGTGTTCCATGTAGGTTTCAACATTTAAATATAATTACAACAAAAAAATCACACAATAGATATTTAATACTAATGATAAAGATTCAATCTATACAGGAAATAACTGCATCAATTCAATTCAATTTATTCTTATTACAAAATGCAGATAGATATGATTGAGTTGTTGAGGAATAAACATACACAATATTATTATATATTAATATTTAAAAAATAGTTCAGATACGCATGAGAAACAACAATTGACATTTTTTTAATGTCATCTTTGTGATTAGGAAGAAAATCATTGTTACTAATAGAAAATCGAAGAAGATCGTTTGACCAACGGGATGGAGTGGGACAAGCATAAGCAAACTGCCTTTCAGTAACCTCATCGACGTCAAATTGAAATAGGTAAGAGAAAACGAAAAATATAGACGATTATTTTTTAAAAATATTATTCCCATCCTGAGCCATTCATGAAAATTACATATTCCAATATTTTTGAAAATTCCCTTTCCTCACTGAAATAGCCAAAAATGTCGACTAAAAAAATGGCTTTGGAAATAGTTTGAAAAGACTAATAATATCCAATAATCATCTTATATTTTAACAATGGAGTTGGTGAAAACCATTATTTAACACTGGATATGCTTTAAGTTACCAATGATTTAAAATGCAAGAGATATTTGAGGATTAAATTTCATAATTGCCACTCTTACTTCCAGAGAAACAATGGCATTAAAAGATTTAAAAAGAAAATTGGACCGTTTTTGTAAAGATAAAGAGTGAGTTGATTATAAATGTGGAAAGGACAAGAAAATAGTGTGGAAATATCCATTGTTAAACCCTAAGAAAGTAATTTGTGACATTGATATATTAAGTCAGTACAAAAGAAGGATCGAGAGAAGGATGTACGGAAGAAACGAAAAGGAAAAGTAAGAGAAACGCGGTAAATTTTCAGTCTCAGCAAATCAATCCACTACCACGAGCCTTCTTGGCCTGAAAGGCGAGTGACTTTATCCAGTTTTTTTATTTTCTTACGTTGAAAGAGATGTTAGCCGATTTTCCTGGAGAAGTCTTGCAGTTATCTCCCTTGCCCTCAGGTGTCAGGAGAGATTCTAGGTATTCACCGTTAGAACCTCCTGCGGACTTGGCAGGGGTAGAACTCATACTATGCATCTGGGAATAATAATAATAATAATAATAATAAGAAGAAGAAGAAGAAGAAGAAGAAGAAATAGGACTGGAAAATAATAAGAAGAAAAGAAACTGAGATTGCCTAACGTGGGTATATAACCCATTATTAGCATATAACCCATTATAAGTATATAACCCATTATAAGAATATAACCCATTATAAGAATATAACCCATTATAAGTATATAACCCATTACAAGTATATAACCCATATTTGTATATAACCCATTATAAGTATATAACCCATTACAAGTATATAACCCATTATAAGTATATAACCCATTATAAGTATATAATCCATTATTAGTATATAACCCATTATAAGTATATAACCCATTATAAGTATATAACCCATTACTAGCATATAACCCATTATAAGTATATAACCCATTATAAGTATATTACCCATTATAAGTATATAACCCATATTTGTATATAACCCGTTATAAGTATATAACCCATATTTGTATATAACCCATTATAAGTATATAACCCATTCTAAGTATATAACCCATATTTGTATATAACCCATTATAAGTATATAACCCATTATAAGTATATAACCCATTACAAGTATATACTCATTATATTTATATAACCCATTACAAGTATAAAACCCATTATAAGTATATAACCCATTATTAACATATAGCCCATTATAAGTATATAACCCATTATAAGTATATAACCCATTATAAGTATATAACCAATTATAAATATATAACCCATTACAAGTATATAACCCATTATAAGTATATAATCCATTATAAGTATATAACCAATTATAAGTATATAACCCATTATAAGTATATAACCCAATATAAGTATATAACCCATAATAAGTATATAACCCATATTCGTATATAACCCATTATAAGTATATAACCCATTACAAGTATATAACCCATTATAAGTATAAAACGCATTATAAGTATATAACCCATATTTGAATATAACCCATTATAAGTATATAACCCATATTTGCATATAACCCATTATAAGTATATAACCCATTACAAGTATATAACCCATTATAAGTATATAACCCATTACAAGTATATAACCCATTAGAAGTATATAACCCATTATTAGCATATAACCCATTATAAGTATATAACCCATTATAAGTGTATAACCCATTATAAGTATATAACCCATATTTGCATATAACCCATTATTAGTATATAGCACATTATAAGTATATAACCCATATTTGCATATAACCCATTATTAGTATATAACCCATTATATGTATATAACCCATTATAAGTATATAACCCATTATTAGCATATAACCCATTAAAAGTATATAACCCATTATAAGTATATAACCCATTATAAGTATATAACCCATTATTAGCATATAACCCATTATAAGTATATAACCCATTATAAGTATATAACCCATTATAAGTATATAACTCATTATTAGCATATAACAGATTATAAGTATATAACCCATTAAAAGAATATATGTATGTTAACTGTTTTATCAAGTGTATGAAGCTCTATTTGGTTTTAATCATGCTTTCTCTTTGCGTATGCGCTATACACGGTTCATGTATTCTATGTCCTTTTGGAGAAAATAGTGGACGGTTCCGGATTATGGAAGACCAAGAGTCAAAGGTAACAGGTGTCATTTATCCATCATGCGTACAAACAGGCTATTCTCGAATAATTTCGTTGGGTAAAGTTTGCACTTCAGTAAAAAAGTAAGTTTTAGAATAAATGCTTCCATTTACAAATAACCGTCGAACTAGGTTAGGGTCAGCAAACCTTGCTTATTTTGGACACAGCTTATATCATTCAGATGCCCTCGTTATTATGCGGTTCTATTGAAAATCAAAACCATATTGCAATATGATGTGTAAAATGTCCATATCTTCAACACATTCAAAAATATCTTTATTTCTCAATAGAAGCGTTGTTAAAAAATGGAAAGAAAATGGTACTTTTGGCCCCAACATTTTTGAGTTTTTGATAGGTGAAAGTATTGCGCTTTTGAAATACATTTTATAGCATGACTTCTGTGTAATCTTAGTTGTTAAAAGTGTCAAATATAGTTTTTCGATAATAAATCATGTTCTAACACCCCATGACGTTATAAATGATATCACGACGTGATATAAAGCATAAGCGTAGTGTATGAGACATCTGAGTGTGTTTCATTGTCATTTCACTACACTATACTTTTGTTATAATTAAATAAAATCATTACGTTTCGTCATGTGATAAATAAAATCGTATATTTGTGCCTTTTTATAACGGAGTTTATGAAAACTTGGTGAATAATTTCGCAAATGATAGAAATTATTCAACTCAGTTTAAAAATTTCATTTGAAAGTAGAACTCACGTAAGATCCTAAACATTTTGGATCATATTTCTATTCTATTAAATGGATGTTTTCCTATCAGCCCTGAATCTGTTTTAGTTCCAAGGTCAGTCTTGATTCTATCGTCTGGTCTGATCCTATTTTCCAGAGACAAGGCTGATGCCAAAAGGTCTATACAGGAAGGTCAGAGTCAATACTATTGACTGAGAAACTATAACAGGTTAATTTAAAAACACATTTAATGGTATTTTTACGACTAAACTTGTCTAAAGTTTAATACTAACGTTACCACTCAATGTTACTACTGAATTTAACTATTTATAATGTGTAATATATTGAATACAACCAATACCATAACCTCAGCAACTAGACTTCATGCAGAGCTTTGTATACAGGAGTGTATGACTTATATCTACTCCCTCCACCACCACCAGCACAACCACAAAAAATACAAAATTGTTGCCTTTCTTGCTTTATATTAGCGAGTGAAACATGTTTATCCTTAAAGGATAGCAAAGTTTATTTTCATTCAAATGAAAATTCCAGTCACCCACTCCTAATAAAACTGTTGACACCTCAGAGTTTATGCAAATTTAATAGGTCAGAGATGTACATTCGTTTCAAAAGTACATCAGTTCTTCATGGATGTAGTTGCCCTGATCAAATTTTATCATTGACACTTTCATGTTAGATCGCATAGGCAAAGAGAAACAATCGTACTAAATCCGTGCTACAATAAAAGAAATAATCGGCCCTCTTACATACCGGGGAATCTTCATCTTGAAACAAATGGAATCTGAAAAACAAACAAATAAACAAAATATTAGACAGGCTACAACATATAATGGATTTTGAAATGAAATGTGCATATATATTTGTGAAATTTATCGTGAAATAAAACTTTTCGAAAACGGACGGATAGATCTATATATTTCACCAGAATTGAAAACTGACGCGCGTATTCTTAAGTGACTTTATAAATAGATTTTAATATCTGGAACTTATGTTGTTGTAAATCAGCACAAATCTGGTTTTATGACTACATCAGTGTTAAAGAGATTTAGACTGTTCTTCCCTGTCAAGCATAAAAAAGTCATTTCTTCAAGAATGCGCACAATTATTTCCCTCCTTCTATTCTATAAAGAAAGAAAAAAGAAGAAAGGAAGGAAAGAAATAAAGAAATCATATCATTACTTGTCGGCTCAAATCTGAATTTTCTGGTCAACATTAATAAATTTCATTCCCCATGCTAGTATTTGAATTTACAGGTAACAAATTTCTCCACGAGTCTGGAATATCACTTCTGATAAGACATTGTCTTGTATCGGAAAAAGTATGGACGGATAATGTGTAAATAACTACAACCGGGTAAGCATACATGTATACGAACAGACAGATAGATAGATTCGTAAACCTTGTCAGACGCTTATGGATATATTCGTAACATTGTCAGGCGCATACGAACCTTGTCAGGTGCATACACCGCAAGCCAAATATCAAAATGAAGCATCATGTTAAAAAAACTCACTATTAAACACTTGTATGCAACTGATTTGTATTAATGTCATTTCGCCTGAAATGTCAAGTATGCAATTCTTTCTGCGCATTGAAAAATATCGTAAAAAACAGAATGGATGGTGTGTGTATGTGTGTGTATGTGTGTGTATGTGTGTGTAATAACAAATACAGCATACTCGTTGATCTGAATGCTGATGGGTTACATTCAGAAGGTCAAATAAAATCACACACAACGAAATTAAGATAGAGGTCAGAAAGGTCAAAATAATATATGTGTATGGGTCTTGTAAGAAGAATTAGAGACAACTCAGCCGAAGACAAGTTGGCCCAACTCTGACCCAACCCCAATTTACATCAACTAAATTCACTTTGATCAATGTCAATTCAGACCAGTTGCTATAAACAAGTCAGACCAATTTATTATTATTAACAAAAATGGGCTTTAAATCTGTTTGCGTACATACATACATACATACATACATACATACATACATACATACATACATACATACATACATACATACATACATACATACATACATACATACATACATACATACATACATACATACATACATACATACATACATACATACGTACATACATTCCCCATAATTAAAAACAATTACGTACATCATCTAAGCTGCAAGAATGCAATTTTTGTTGCGACAATCAAACTAGTTACTAAAATGATGACTGAAAAGACAAATTTGCGAATATATTGGCCAATTAGCATATTAATTTTTAAGATAAACACTGAAAGACAGAAAGAGAATGGGAATAGGAAGGTAGACCGAGAATGAAGGACAACAATTTGGCAGTCTTTTCATGAACAATGGTCAAAAGGGAAACAATATATTTTTTAGTACATGCATCTTATAAGTCAGTTTTATACAACGGTCAATGATTGTTTTGTAAAACTAATAAAAACTAATCACACCAAAACTGACTAATAAATTAAATGCATAGTTCAAATGACTTACCTGTTTGATGCCATTTCGAAAGTGTAATCTTTTTTTTTAGAAATTGGTTCCAGATCTGAAACAGAAGAATTTATTTTAGGAGAGAAACCCAACACCCCTGTGAGAAAAGAAAGACTAAACAAATAAAAAGGATTTAGGGTAATTCCTTTACCTGAGAAGCATTGTTTCTGACTAAGAGCTGATATATAGAAAGTACTTGTTACTCCATAAAACTCACGGGTCCCGCTAATTGCATTGTAATGCGCTCTTATTTTCCTATCCTCAAATCCTATATTGTTGACTGGTTTACTTGCCCCTCTCACATTTGGTTCTTCTTAAAACTGAGAAAGGCGGCATTCAAAGGAAGTTAGTATGGAGGGGAAAAACCCATTTTCATCTTGATTGGCTATCAACGACTGTGCGATGAGAGATAGTTCACTCGATTTTGAGATGGTGACAATGGTGACATGTAATATATATATATATATATATATATATATATATATATATATATATATATATATATATATATATATATATAAATATTCAAGAATTAGAAAGGAATGAATGGTATTATTAATTTATTACATTATTTCTTTTTATTTACTGACATCTATTTACAACGTAGCTACATGCCTCCGTATCTTCCTATATATCTGTCTATGTATCTATTTATTTATCACTTTGTATGCAGAGGGATAACGATAGTATCCATTTACACATACGTTGGTATCTCAAACTTGCTTATTTTCTTGCATTAAAATAAGCTCACTTTTTTCGCGACATACAACAGCGAGCCATATGGTGAACAGAGCATGAGAAAACTATTTTTCAGACGAACACATTGCCAGAGTGACGGAAATCAGAAGCCGGAAAGTATCACCTGTCTTAATGGAATTTCGCTTTAAATGGCAAAACAAGCAGGAGAGAGCAAAGGTGTTAAATAACTACAGGATACGTGTACAGATATATATATATATATATTAAATTTTTCGAAATTGTTATTATTGGCACCCATGTTGCGGTGTGAACATATTGGTTTTTTTTTTCTTTTGCATATTCAGGTGAATAATCACCATCTTTAAAATTCTTTAAAATAAAACGGAGGAAGTAAATTATGGAGCACAATTTAAAATGATCACAAATAGAGCCAGTGAGGAAATAATCTTAACTACTGATGCATAAATGTTTAGGAAAAAAAAGTAAGATGAAGAGGAAATGTCACATTACTGTTTAATTGCATCGGTTTGTCTCCCACTATTATCGAAAAACTGTAAGTAATGAGTGCAATTTTTGCAAAAAAAACAAGGAAAACTAAGGATGGGAGCGAAATTAGCAAAAATTGTGTAAACTTTATATTTGCTTCAAGTACTACCAATTAGATTTAAATATCTATGATGTACGTGATCCATTTGATAATTATAGTAGCTATTAAACATAAAATGTTAAACTGCTTGAGCTAAGCTAAAGAAAATAAGTGAAACAATTTTCGGTGATGATGATGATGATGATAGCGATGATGATGATGATAACAAATGACAACATTACGACGACATTATTATTATTAATATTCTTCTTCTTCTTCCTCCTCTTCTTCTTCTTCTTCTTCTTCTTCTTATTATTATTATTATAGAGATAGTAGAACATATTACCTCTCCGTTGTTTTGTCCAACTCCTGAATCTGTGCCTCCCATCCCACCCCCTGGGGGTGGGGTGGGGGTAAGAATAGACACATGGGCCAATGTCAGTTGAATATTTAAATTTGTCTTTCTATGCCCAGTAAGTATATATCAAGGTTTATGATTGGGATCTCTTATTTCTGACCTGTGACACAGGGACCACATCTCCAATGCACTAGCTACAGTCCTTGCAATAGATCAAAATTTTAAAACAGTTGTGTACACCTACAGACTACCATTAATTATATCGCAAGGTTTCAAGTCACTATCTTGAACGGTGTAGGAGGAGTTGCAGTACAAACATCCCACTGCAGTTACAAGTCATTTGATACACAAATATATAGATGCAAAAGTGCTCACACTTTCAAGCTCCGCCCCAGGCGATGGATCCTAATTATAAAACCGTTGTGCGCATCTACTGGCCAATCCAAATATTATCCCAAGGCTTTACCACTATATCGTAAACAGTGTTACGAGAAGTCGTCAGAACGCATGCACGCACGCATATCCGGACGAGCAGTATGAAGCAAACAATTTCATCGGAAACATTTGTGAATGTTTTAAGTGTTATCCGTACCAGTAAAGAAGGTTATGACGGAAACACAGAAAAGACTGTATTTCAACAAACAATTAATACATTAACTAATCCATCCAGACAGTGTTCGTAATATCACCATGCAAGAAAATGTTTCCTTTTAGGCTGTACTATCCAGCATTATACCAGAAATATTTCACGTATGGATGTTGGCAAAAAATGAAAAAAAACAGCGTTAATTCTTTGCATGACTGTTCATAACTCATAACCTTAAAATTTACATGAAGCGAATCAAAAAAAAAAAAAAAAAAAAAGGAAACAAAAATCCACTCCTGAAACAAGAAATTGTGTTCATCCGACATAGATAACCTCGCAAATGTGCACTAACTCCTTTAGAACATACAGAATTACCTCCCCAAATAGCAAACCTTTTTGCTAAATAGTACATAGAGAACACATTATAATTTTACTAATTTTTAACCGATTAAAGTTATCATTTAAAAACTACAGTTTTTATTTATGATATGAAATACACCATTTTTATATATTTATTCACAAATACTTTTTAAAAAATCATTTTCATCTTAAGAAAAATGCTCTTCAACTGGATATCATATAGTAAAATGCCTTCTACATGTGGCAATCCTTTACCGGAAAGTCAGATAACTAATACAATACACAAATAGGGAATTGGTCAACGTTTTCAGCTAAACAAAAGCTATAACTTTTTAAAAAATCTCTCGGAAAATGGTGAAAATCGATCCTGACCTAGATCCCTTTAATGTAAAGTCATTTTTGTAGTCCTTCAAATGTTATTGAGCAGAAATGAATTCGCGACGGATGTGACGTGTTGTTAAGTGACAGACGGACATGGGAAGCCCTATATATTCCCTCCATAGATATGGTGTGGCCGTAGAAATGATTTTACTAGCTTTTAATCTTAGCTGATTCTAGTACTAATGTTAGTGCTCACTTACCACTTTCAATATATATTACACGTCTTCTTTATTTACGGTGCAGTTCTATTATTCTGCAGGAAATGAATTTGAGAAACTAAATTGTCTGTCTTTATATACTAAGATAGATTTTGATGGAGTTTATATTGATATATTCATTACCCAATCATCTTTGACTAGTGTTTGTATCTCAATTTAAACTCAACAAGAGTATGTTTCGGAACACTTAACAATAAACAATTCAATGTTGCACTTTCAATACGTGCCTCGTATTATACGGACTTTAATCGCCCTTCCCATAATCGGTATATCATTTCCTTTCACACGTTTGTAGAAATAAAACCATTTTCTTTTCTGATGATTTTCACACCTGATCTTTGATCAGTGATTAAGATAATCGCAACTATAGCACAACTGGAACTTCCATAAGTTTCCTAATCTATTTAGATTTATTACAGGCAAGAGTGTCAAGTTTGAATTAAACCATATAGATAGTGCGAGACCGTAACAGAATACGTAGATTAAATTGACCATAAATGAAAAAAATAATGTTCACAATGGTTTAGTGTGCTTTATAGCCTTAAACTGTTCAATGACATTTATTAGTTTAGTTTATCTTTTTCTCTATAAACTTCCTGAATTGATACGTAGGTATAACTCGCGTAAAATGTTAATTAAATGCAAATTAATATCCGTATATGTAAATGTTCTTCCAAAAACAACACTTTAAATTGCATTTCGAAAAAGATATTTTATCACAAAGGCAACAATTTTGCGTCTGTCCCTACTTAATATTTTTCTTTGCAAACCTTTTTCAACGAAATACGGGGTGGGTGAGTGTTGAATCTGTCAGTTGGTAACACAGCTAAATGGCGAGCTAGGCGACATTCTTGAATCTTGCACAAGTAGTTTCAGGTTAGCATATCCTCAATTTATAATTCTGTAGTACCTACTAGTGCGTCGTAAAAGAAAGACAATTTCATTGACTATTCTTTAGAGAAAAAAAACTTAATATCAATAGGTCCTACGTTTTTTTTTTTTTTTTACACAGCAAGCAAACTTCCCACTTCTACTACTACTGCTACTACTACTTTATGATTATTATTATTATTAGTAGTAGTAGTAGTAGTAGTAGTAGTAGTAGTAGTGGAAGTGGGAACTTTATTATTAGTAGTAGTAGTAGTATTTTGAGGTAGAATTTATGGGGATGGTGGATTGAAACTACATCGATCATAACCAGCATTTTAATCTATCTTTGAATTTCAATAACTGCATATTTATAAATTTATATCTCGCATTAGTTTCGTCCAAGAGTTCTGAGAAAGAAAGATACAGGGTCGCCTAACAGACTTGTCAAAATACTTTTCTTTGTATCCGCAATAGCGGAATCAAATCCGAAAATCAAGAAAATAAGCAGAAGTGGCACAGAAAATCGACATATCTATAATTTAATTATATTTTTCTGTAAATCATCCCTTCAGTTTGTAATATTTTGCAAATACAAGAAACAATTTCAAAAGAAAATTTATTTATAACCAATTAGCACACCAGTTTTAGACCTGTTTTTTTATTATCAGCTTGAGTTTTCACTGTGCTTAATGTCCAGTGGTGTTTTATTTAGTTTTGCTTCTTTGGTTGTTAATTTGTTTCCTTTATTTATTTTTAATTAATTGCTTGGTAATCCTAAATGTACAAACCACAAATTTTAGTAAAAAAGGTAATTACAACTCCAAATTGAATGCAAATCATACAGCTGATGATTGCCCCAACCCATCTACCACATCCGCCCCGCACCATCAAAATATGAAAGGCGTGCAAGAGACAGTTTTCGTCTCTAACGGAATAAGTATGACGTATTTCTTGTGAAGATTAAGTCACGTGCACTTGTTTCAATTGTTTGTATATTTATTTTAATATAATTTGTATATTACAATAATGCCTTTATACTTTAACACGAGCACAAATAGTTCATATAATGCTAGTAACTGATTGAGAATAATAGATTGATACCATTAATTTTGTAAATTTCTGAAAATATTTTAACTTTTGCATGGCAACAATACTATATATCTCATCGAGCTTCATCAAACGATAAATGCCTGAATTCTTTAATAATAATAATAATAATAATAATAATAGCTATAGATGGAAGCCACTCAATTCTTTTATTATTGTTGACACCCATTTCCACGCAGGCTCTGCCTGCAGGATCCGACACCTTTGTTATTATCTGTATCTCGTTAAACATCCTACCAGATATGATCATCCTCTCTCAGTTGGTTGTAGATGGAGTTGGCGTTACAAGAACAGCTCACTGAAGGACAGACATATATGTAGACGGACATAAATGACCCTTCAAAATGTGTCCGCCATAAATGAGAATATAAAAACGATTGGCTCAATCAATAAGCATGCATAATTTTTCTATAAAGAAACAGACAAAAGGCAACCGCACCACCCTTGCGCAACCGTAGATATATCGCAAATATGTGATATCTTCTACATATGTATTCTGCACATCTCATTTCCTTTTCTTTTTCTTTTTTGTTCCTTTACTTTAAACAACATGACAACAAGTTGTGTTTTTAAATTTCTGACTTTTCAATGATGAAAATGATAATGTCTGTTTAATTCGCGGGTTTAGAAAGTAAATAAATACTATTGTGTTTGACAAGCCAAATAAATTTTAATGATTTCTTTTTCTTCAAACCAACGTTCATTCAGTTTCGTAGGGTGTAATTCTCTTATTTGGTTCCAACATTGAAAAACAAAAATGAGCCAGTATTTGGCGAACTGTACAAGAAACACAAAATAGGTAAATAGGTGCCAATGGTTGTTTTGTTGTGGTGGTGGTCGTCGTTTTTATCAGTGATGGTAGTGATTTTAAAATATCCTGGCTATTGCATTTATAACTATAATTATTAAAGAATCTGATAATAATTTTTCCAGATTCATCAACCTTATTAATACAATAATTCGCCTCGTAACGTAACATATAACAAAAAAACAAAATGCTATTTTTTTAAAAAACAAAATGATTCAGACCAATAGTTTAAAAAGAAAAGACTTTTATAGACTTTCAACTCATGCAAGCAAAATGACAGTACTTCATATGATGTGCTTCATACTTTGTACTTCATACTTTGTACTTCATACTTTGTACTTCATAAGATGTACTTCATACTTTGTACTTCATACGATGTACTTCATACTTTGTACTTCATACTTTGTACTTCATACGATGTACTTCATACGATGTACTTCATACTTTGTACTTCATACGATGTACTTCATACTTTGTACTTCATACGATGTACTTATTATTTTTTACTTCATACGATGTACTTCATACTTGGTACTTCATACGATGTACTTCATACTTTGTACTTCATACGATGTATTTCATACTTTGTACTTCATACTTTGTACTTCATACGAGTTCACTATATAGAGCATGTACTGTAGTTATTAATTTCATTTAATTAGAGGCATGATACTCTAGCATTGTACTCATGCATGATAGCTTTATTTTACATGGAAGGAAAACAATAGGAACAAGTGTATCAAACAAATATCTTATTGGAGCCACTTTTGCCTCTTAATTTAACAAATGAATCAAACATGTGCTCGAGGAATGTTGAATGATACTCTAACATTGTACTGACTTAAATCCATGCATAATAGCTTCATTTTACATATAAAGGAAACGATAGAAACAAGTATTTACCACTTTTGCCTCTGAAATGATTCGAAAATGTCACTTACCTCTATCTTGCTCCATAATAAGGTTTCGTTTAAAATAAATTAATAAACTTCATGCACTGGCATTTGCCGTATTTCGAATACTATTAGACCTGCAATCCCTTATTTTTCAGTGGGTAGGTACCCAATGAAACTAATTAATCACTAAATTGTCAAGTTTTGTCATAGTTATTTTGTAAATCACACTGGTTGAAAGTTTTCCCTTTTAACTTTCTAACGTGAAGACAGTTCAGTGTGCACTGATCAATGTAATTCGTTTAAATGAAACGGTAAACGTCAACAGTGTAGTAATCGATTTAACTGTCAACGATGTTTACCTAACTAATCTTACCTTGGCGGGACATCAAATAAGTATATTTCTATCCACCTGTACTAATGATTGCATCTAACTGATAGCTTATCAAAACATGTTATTAGTAATCATTATGTCACGCGCGAGTGATTTTCCTCACTCCACTTAACATTGGCAGCGGACAACTTAATCTTTGCAGTGCGGAAAAGTGGAACATATAACGGGTTTTAAAGAACTATTTAATCCAATTGCATCAATAAAACCATTTAAGAAGACGTGGCTCTAAAAGGACAATGATGCGTTATGATGTCTAAAGAACAAAAGCACAAACCCGACACACTCTCACTGTTTCCTGTCCTTTATGTCGTTTCTTTGACATTTATGGCTCAGATTAAACAAAATTTTAAACACTTGTTTTTCAACCAATATTAGTAAAAAGTGTCAAAAATGTCTGTTTATCCAAAAGATGATGATATTTTACAACATCTCAAAGGCTGACAGCTTGAACAACATGATGTAGCCACCTAATTCCCTACAAAGGTGTTAAACAGGAAAGTGGGATTACAGTTCACTTGATTTAAATAATACATGCTACTCTGTTGTTTTTGTACTTTAGTAGTTTTCTTGTTTGAAAATTCTGCTATACTTAGAACAAAAAAAAAAAAAAAAGATATTCTTTATTAACAAGAGAATGTGTAAACAAAAAATACTTTGTAAAACTTTTTTCTCTACACAATGACTTCTAAAGTAAGTGAAAAATGTTTCTTTCGCCGTAAAAAAAAAAATTGCCAACTTAGTTAAATACAGATAAATTATATTCAGCAGACCATCAAATTCTGATGTACAATGCGACTTATATTCCTCAAATGACAGACGCAAACAATGTTGTTCATTTTACTGTTGCATGAACAAGTACTGTACAATATGTTTCATGGAAAATAAAATATATGACTTGTTAAAATATACCAATGCAATAACGTTAGTTATTGAAACTTAAAGTCATTTTAACAAAAAAAAAAAGAAATATGAACATAAAAAAGCTATAATAATGTCAGTAAATATCATTGCTCATGAATTTGCATGTTATTGTATACAATTATCTGTCTTACCACTTCAAGCAAATTTGGAAATATTTTTTCACTCCAGGTTAATAATTCAGAAAATAAATGCAAAAAATAACAAGACAAAATCATTCTTCTTTTACTCAAACAGGGAACTATACAGGCATCATTCAATTGGATGAGTTAATAAACTGTTAATTATGAATCTTGATTCAATCCGAAAACTATCCAAAGTCAAATGTCAATTTTTTTTGTAGACAATTGGAGAAGAGAATGAAGACCATGGGAGTTTTCTATAATTTAACTGTCTTAAGCTTTAATTTGGTAATAATTACCTTTAACATCATCACAATTGGAATCTCATTTACCGTTGCAATTCATTTGAAAGACATTTTCTTATATCTGCAATTGAGATATTCACAGTTCTCTTGCCATTTCGTCCTCCGTGTGCCTCTTGCACTGGATTTGTCATATTTCAAACGAAACAGACTGCTCTAATAAGCTGATGTTTTCTATTCAATCCAAACAGACTGCTATAATAAAGCTGATGTTTTCTATTCAACCCAAACAGACTGCTCTAATAAAGCTCATGTTTTCTATTCAATCTAAACAGACTGCTCTAATAAGCTGATGTTTTCTATTCAATCTAAACAGACTGCTCTAATAAAGCTGTTTTATATTCAATCCTCAAAATCCTATGTTTTTTCTTGCATTTGACAAAGTTTCTGACAAATGTACTCCTCTAAAAGGTAAGGAGAAAAAAAGGAAATAATTAAAAAAATTAATCCAAAATAAATATCCAACTGATAGATACATAGATTTTTAAGAAGGCAATACAACATTCCAAACAGACTGCTCTAATAAGCTCATGTTTTCTATTTAATCCAAACAGACTGCTCTAATAAAGCTCATGTTTTCTATTCAATCCAAACAGACTGCTCTAATAAGTTCATGTTTTCTATTCAATACAAACATCAATATAGTAAACTACACTAGAATTAGTCAACCTCATGTATCGTCTAAGCATCTTTATATTCTCTGTTCGAAAAAAGGTTTAAAAATATCATTTATAATGAAATCCAATGATAGCAGAAACAGATGTATTACAGACTATTCGGACCACACGCATACGATGTGGACCATAAAGGTATATTAGATGATGATGATGATGAGTTGAAAAAGGGTACAACCAGATAGATAGATAGATAGATAGATAGATAGATAGATAGATAGATAGATAGATAGATAGGTAGGTAGATAGAGTGATAGATAGATAGGTAGGTAGATAGAGTGATAGATAGATAGATAGATAGATAGATAGATAGATAGATAGATAGATAGATAGATAGATAGATAGGTAGGTAGATAGAGTGATAGATAGATAGATAGATAGATTAGACAGACAGACAGATAGACAGACAGTTGCGATTGGTGATGATTATGGTTGTTTCTCTATGACGTTTCAAGCAATAGACTAACATGATGCTCTTCTAACTTTATCAGTCCCTTTTGTAGAAAAATAAAAAAAAAATGAATAAAATTTGTTTTAACACTAACCAAAGATAGATTCATAAAATGGACAGGAATGACAAATACATTTATGTGTGTTTTTCAAACCTATCTTAACAATTAGATAGTAGCATGATTTAGTTTCGAATTCCTCTAAAATCTTTAAGATTGCTATACTTGCTATTTTTTGGGGAAAAAAGAAAAAGAAAAACAAGTGAACAGAACTACATGTCAAAGTGCCTGCACAGCTACGATCAAATAGTGATCATCACAATCCTGTTCAGTGTAATGGAACAGTTTACCTTTACAATTATGAAACTCGACCTTTCCTTTCAATTTGAAAACAAACACTTATTGAAAATACTTTTAAATAAGTTTTAAGTTTTAGACTAAGGTAACGTCAGTAGTTAAATTTGCATGTGTCATTTACTTTTTAGGAGCTTTTTGTTGGCATAGTTACAACAGAATATTTAATTTTGCATCTACTTTTTATGTTTTTCATATTGTAAACTTACTTGTGTTGTAGATGATACTGGCATTAAGTGAAGCTTAATATCATATTATAAAGAAACACACAGACGTCTATATTATGATGCAAAGAACAGTTTAAATAAATGTATTCATGATTATTTTATTTTATTTATTTATTATTCGAATTTTTAAAATAAGTAAATGCCACTTACATATCACGTATCCTCGTAAGAAACGATAAGAAGAACGATACCTGCACTAAGGTAATATATTTCTCACGAATTCCTCCTTTACCTCTCCCAGTGATATGAATTAATCACAAATTGTTTAAGTTTGTTATTAATTACTGAGTACTTCAATTTATATTTGTATTCCGTAATTGTCAGTCCGTTCTCACTAAAGTCTTTCTTTGAAATGAAATGGTAAAAACATGAATAGGTAATCAAGTTAACTGTCAAAGATCTATTCAGCACTAATCTTACCTTGGCGGGACATCAAAGAAGTCATAATAAGATTTTTGTCCACTGTACTAATGATTGTATCTAATTGATTGCTTATCAAAACATATTAGTAACGCGTGGATCACGATGTCATGCACGGGTGGTATTCCTCACTTCGCTGGGCATCGGGCAGAGGGCAACTTAATCCTTTCAGGACAGGAAAGTGGAACAGATAAAAGACTTAAAATAATTCTTTAATCCTATTCATAGAATCACACAAGGATGTATGGATATCAAAGACAATAAAAGTGAATAATGCCTGCAGAAGAATTGACATCGTCCAATACAACCTTTATATTTTGAGACGTTATATTGTAGTTTGTTTCCTGCCCTTTGTACACATTATGTGATATTTATAGCTCAGATTAAGAGAGACTTATACATTTTGTGTTCAGTAAAGCTACCCCAAATGTAATAAATCCTGATATATTTTCGACTTTAACTTTAAAACGGATATATATATATATATATATATATATATATATATATATATATATATATATATATATATATATATATATATATATATATATAGTTACGACTCTATGGTCTAAGAAAAATGTAACAGAAAGAAAGTGAAACCAACAAATCAAGTAAACATCAACAAGCAATTTATTTCTAGATAATTAAAATGAAAATCAGGGCACTTAGAATATTGTGAATTAAATTCCAAAAATAATCCAGAATGTATTAATCACAAATCCTTAAATATAGAATGTTCCGAGTGAACTACTGTATCCTTGAATGTGCTGGTGTGCAAACAGTCTTTAATGTCCTGATGTGCCAGTAGTCTTTAATGTGCTGATGTTCCAAAATGAAGTACTCCAGAATATCTTTGAATAAGTTCACATAAATCCCAATGTCATCAATTAAAAATTCAAGATCCAAAACTCTATGAGAACTTTGATAATTATATTTTAAATAATTCCTGTCTCAGAATTTGGAAAGATTTTTCACAACTGTAATGACTCTTTATAGACAGATAGTAAGGTCGAAAACTAAAAACTGTCCACTAAACATGGTATATATAAAGATATGTCACATGCCAGAATGTTCTAGAAAATTATATGGTGTATGTGACTTTTAACACACAACTCTAAATGAAATTCTAGTTTTATCTGTAAACAAAATCAACTATGACCTCAAATTAAAAAAACAACTTGTTTACCAGAACCGTCCTTGAACTCAAATACTAAGTAAACATCCTAATTTAAAGACAACAGCTAAACATGTAAACCATATATATATAACATTAAGGTTTGAGCAAATATTAAAGTCAAGAAACATTTATAACTTCCTAAAATATTTATAATATTATATAAACATCATACATAACAATATTGTGCCAAAAAGATGTTAGTAAATATATCTGAAGATACAAAAACTATGAAACCGATGATGTAAATTGAATAATTGAAATTGTCAGCTTGTAAATACAATTTGTGTATGTATGTATTTGTGTGTATATATGTATGTATTTGTATGTATATATGTATGTATTTTTATGTATGCATGTACGCAAGCACGCATGCACGTACGTACGTACTTACGTCCGTACGTACGTATGTACGTATGTATGTATGTATGTGTTTTATTTCCAAAAGATAAACTGTATTCTATATTTCTAACACAATGTACATTTTATGAAGTGCATATGAGAGAATGTTGCTCTCTAAGGCTATACGTAACAATAAATGTTGCTCTCTAAGAGTACACGTAACAATAAATGTTGCTCTCTAAGGGTACACGTAACAATAAATGTTGCTCTCTAAGGGTACACGTAACAATAAATGTTGCTCTCTAAGGGTACACGTAACAATAAATGTTGCTCTCTAAGAGTACACGTAACAATAAATGTTGCTCTCTAAGGGTACACGTAACAATAAATGTTGCTCTCTAAGGGTACACGTAACAATAAATGTTGCTCTCTAAGGGTACACGTAACAATAAATGTTGCTCTCTAAGGGTACACGTAACAATAAATGTTGCTCTCTAAGGGTACACGTAATAATAAATGTTGCTCTCTAAGAGTACACGTAACAATAAATGTTGCTCTATAAGAGTACACGTAACAATAAATGTTGCTCTCTAAGGGTACACGTAACAATAAATGTTGCTCTCTAAGAGTACACGTAATAATAAATGTTGCTCTATAAGAGTACACGTAATAATAAATGTTGCTCTCTAAGAGTACACGTAACAATAAATGTTGCTCTATAAGAGAACATGTAACAATAAATGTTGCTCTCTAAGGGTACAATAAATGTTGCTCTATAAGATCACACGTAACAAAAAATGTTGCTCTCTATGGGTACACGTAACAATAAATGTTGCTCTCTAACGGTATACATAACAATAAATGTTGCTTTCTAAGAGTACACGTAACAATAAATGTTGCTCTCTAAGGGTACACGTAACAATAAATGTTGCTCTCTAAGGGTACACGTAACAATAAATGTTGCTCTATAAGAGTACACGTAACAATAAATGTTGCTCTCTAAGAGTACACGTAACAATAAATGTTGCTCTATAGGAGTACACGTAACAATAAATGTTGCTCTCTAAGAGTACACGTAACAATAAATGTTGCTCTCTAAGGGTATACGTAACAATAAATGTTGCTCTCTAAGGGTATACATAACAATAATTACCGGACACTGTAAAAGAAAGTATGGAGAGATAAAGCAAAAAATATTTCACGGTGTTAGTTCAACGAAATCCGGAGAACATTCCATGTTTAGGGTTACGCACGAATTCAAAATAATCATCATGGCAGATGTTAATTTTTATATGTCTATAGAGATTTCTTTTCTTACAGCTCTTAATGTTTATTCAGATATTAGAATTTGATGAAAATACATTGGGGGAAAATACTGAAGTTTAAGGAATCGGGAAGCATACAAAGTTTGCCACGAAACACTAATCTATTCCAAGTATTTCTTCTCAAGTTTAGTCTAAGTGATAATATTACTAGATTCACTTTCATGTAGTAACAGTCTCTCAGTGATAATATTACTAGATTCACTGTCATGTAGTAACTGTCTCTCAGTGATAATATTACTAGATTCACTTTCATGTAGTAACTGTCTCTCAGTGATAATATTATTAGATTCACTTTCATGTAGTAACTGTCTCTAAGTGATAATATTATTAGATTCACTTTCAGGTAGTAACTGTCTCTAAGTGATAATATTACTAGATTCACTTTCATGTAGTAACTGTCTCTCAGTGATAATATTATTAGATTCACTTTCATGTAGTAACTGTCTCTAAGTGATAATATTATTAGATTCACTTTCAGGTAGTAACTGTCTCTAAGTGATAATATTACTAGATTCACTTTCATGTAGTAACTGTCCCTCAGTGATAATATTATTAGATTCACTTTCATGTAGTAACTGTCTCTAAGTGATAATATTATTAGATTCACTTTCATGTAGTAACTGTCTCTAAGTGATAATATTATTAGATTCACTGTCATGTAGTAACTGTCTCTGATAATATTACTAGATTCACTTTCATGTAGTAACTGTCTCTCAGTGATAATATTATTAGATTCACTTTCAGGTAGTAACTGTCTCTAAGTGATAATATTATTAGATTCACTTTCATGTAGTAACAGTCTCTCAATGATAATATTATTAGATTCACTTTCATGTAGTAACTGTCTCTCAGTGATAATATTATTAGATTCACTGTCAGGTAGTAACTGTCTCTGATAATATTACTAGATTCACTTTCATGTAGTAATTGTCTCTAAGTGATAATATTATTAGATTCACTTTCATGTAGTAACTGTCTCTAAGTGATAATATTATTAGATTCACTTTCATGTAGTAACTGTCTCTCAGTGATAATATTATTAGATTCACTGTCAGGTAGTAACTGTCTCTAAGAGATAATATTATTAGATTCACTTTCATGTAGTAACTGTCTCTAAGTGATAATATTACTAGATTCACTTTCATGTAGTAACTGTCTCTCAGTGATAATATTATTAGATTCACTTTCATGTAGTAACTGTCTCTCAGTGATAATATTATTAGATTCACTTTCATGTAGTAACTGTCTCTCAGTGATAATATTGCTAGATTCACATTCATGTAGTAACTGTCTCTCAGTGATAATATTATTAGATTCACTTTCATGTAGTAACTGTCTCTGATAATATTACAATATTCACTTTCATGTAGTAATTGTCTCTAAGTGATAATATTATTAGATTCACTTTCATGTAGTAACTGTCTCTAAGTGATAATATTATTAGATTCACTTTCATGTAGTAATTGCCTCTCAGTGATAATACTATTAGATTCACTTTCATGTAGTAACTGTCTCTAAGCGATAATATTATTAGATTCACTTTCATGTAGTAATTGTCTCTAAGTGATAATATTATTAGATTCACTTTCATGTAGTAACTGTCTCTCAGTGATAATATTATTAGATTCACTGTCAGGTAGTAACTGTCTCTAAGAGATAATATTATTAGATTCACTTTCATGTAGTAACTGTCTCTAAGTGATAATATTACTAGATTCACTTTCATGCAGTAATTGTCTCTCAGTAATAATATTACTAGATTCACTGTCAGGTAGTAACTGTCTCTAAGTGATAATATTATTAGATTCACTTTAATGTAGTAACTGTCTCTCAGTGATAATATTGTTAGATTCACTGTCAGGTAGTAACTGTCTCTCAGTGATAATACTATTAGATTCACTTTCATGTAGTAACTGTCTCTCAGTGATAATATTACTAGATTCACTTTCATGTAGTAACTGTCTCTCAGTGATAATATTATTAGATTCACTTTCATGTAGTAACTGTCTCTCAGTGATAATATTATTAGATTCACTTTCATGTAGTAACTGTCTCTCAGTGATAATATTATTTGATTCACTGTCAGGTAGTAACTGTCTCTCAGTGATAATATTATTAGATTCACTTTCATGTAGTAACTGTCTCTCACTGATAATATTACTAGATTCACTTTCATGTAGTAATTATCTCTCATTGATAATATTATTAGATTCACTGTCAGGTAGTAACTGTCTCTCAGTGATAATACTATTAGATTCACTTTCATGTAGTAACTGTCTCTCAGTGATAATATTATTAGATTCACTTTCAGGTAGTAACTGTCTCTCAGTGATAATATTATTAGATTCACTTTCAGGTAGTAACTGTCTCTAAGTGATAATATTACTAGATTCACTTTCATGTAGTAATTATCTCTCAGTGATAATACTATTAGATTCACTGTCAGGTAGTAACTGTCTCTGATAATATTGCTATATTCACTTTCATGTAGTAATTGTCTCTAAGTGATAATATTATTAGATTCACTTTCATGTAGTAACTGTCACTAAGTGATAATATTATTAGATTCACTTTCATGTAGTAATTGTCTCTCAGTGATAATACTATTAGATTCACTTTCATGTAGTAACTGTCTCTAAGTGATGATATTATTAGATTCACTTTCATGTAGTAATTGTCTCTTAGTGATAATATTATTAGATTCACTTTCATGTAGTAACTGTCTCTCAGTGATAATATTATTAGATTCACTGTCAGGTAGTAACTGTCTCTAAGAGATAATATTATTAGATTCACTTTCATGTAATAACTGTCTCTAAGTGATAATATTACTAGATTCACTTTCATGTAGTAACTGTCTCTCAGTGATAATATTATTAGATTCACTGTCAGGTAGTAACTGTCTCTCAGTGATAATATTATTAGATTCACTTTCATGTAGTAACTGTCTCTCAGTGATAATATTATTAGATTCACTTTCATGTAGTAACTGTCTCTCACTGATAATATTATTAGATTCACTTTCATGTAGTAACTGTCTCTCACTGATAATATTACTAGATTCACTTTCATGTAGTAATTATCTCTCAGTGATAATATTATTAGATTCACTGTCAGGTAGTAACTGTCTCTCAATGATAATACTATTAGATTCACTTTCATGTAGTAACTGTCTCTCAATGATAATATTATTAGATTCACTTTCATGTAGTAACTGTCTCTCAGTGATAATATTATTAGATTCACTTTCATGTAGTAACTGTCTCTCAGTGATAATATTGCTAGATTCACATTCATGTAGTAACTGTCTCTCAGTGATAATATTATTAGATTCACTTTCATGTAGTAACTGTCTCTGATAATATTACTATATTCACTTTCATGTAGTAATTGTCTCTAAGTGATAATATTATTAGATTCACTTTCATGTAGTAACTGTCTCTAAGTGATAATATTATTAGATTCACTTTCATGTAGTAATTGCCTCTCAGTGATAATACTATTAGATTCACTTTCATGTAGTAACTGTCTCTAAGCGATAATATTATTAGATTCACTTTCATGTAGTAATTGTCTCTAAGTGATAATATTATTAGATTCACTTTCATGTAGTAACTGTCTCTCAATGATAATATTATTAGATTCACTGTCAGGTAGTAACTGTCTCTAAGAGATAATATTATTAGATTCACTTTCATGTAGTAACTGTCTCTAAGTGATAATATTACTAGATTCACTTTCATGTAGTAACTGTCTCTCAGTGATAATATTATTAGATTCACTTTCATGTAGTAACTGTCTCTCAGTGATAATATTATTAGATTCACTTTCATGTAGTAACTGTCTCTCAGTGATAATATTGCTAGATTCACATTCATGTAGTAACTGTCTCTCAGTGATAATATTATTAGATTCACTTTCATGTAGTAACTGTCTCTGATAATATTACTATATTCACTTTCATGTAGTAATTGTCTCTAAGTGATAATATTATTAGATTCACTTTCATGTAGTAACTGTCTCTAAGTGATAATATTATTAGATTCACTTTCATGTAGTAATTGCCTCTCAGTGATAATACTATTAGATTCACTTTCATGTAGTAACTGTCTCTAAGCGATAATATTATTAGATTCACTTTCATGTAGTAATTGTCTCTAAGTGATAATATTATTAGATTCACTTTCATGTAGTAACTGTCTCTCAGTGATAATATTATTAGATTCACTGTCAGGTAGTAACTGTCTCTAAGAGATAATATTATTAGATTCACTTTCATGTAGTAACTGTCTCTAAGTGATAATATTACTAGATTCACTTTCATGCAGTAATTGTCTCTCAGTGATAATATTACTAGATTCACTGTCAGGTAGTAACTGTCTCTCAGTGATAATATTATTAGATTCACTTTCATGTAGTAACTGTCTCTCAGTGATAATATTATTAGATTCACTGTCAGGTAGTAACTGTCTCTCAGTGATAATATTACTAGATTCACTTTCATGTAGTAACTGTCTCTCAGTGATAATATTATTAGATTCACTTTCATGTAGTAATTATCTGTCAGTGATAATATTATTAGATTCACTTTCATGTAGTAATTATCTGTCAGTGATAATATTATTAGATTCACTGTCAGGTAGTAACTGTCTCTCAGTGATAATATTATTAGATTCACTTTCATGTAGTAACTGTCTCTCAGTGATAATATTATTAGATTCACTTTCATGTAGTAACTGTCTCTCAGTGATAATATTATTAGATTCACTTTCATGTAGTAACTGTCTCTCAGTGATAATATTATTTGATTCACTGTCAGGTAGTAACTGTCTCTCAGTGATAATATTATTAGATTCACTTTCATGTAGTAACTGTCTCTCACTGATAATATTACTAGATTCACTTTCATGTAGTAATTATCTCTCATTGATAATATTATTAGATTCACTGTCAGGTAGTAACTGTCTCTCAGTGATAATACTATTAGATTCACTTTCATGTAGTAACTGTCTCTCAGTGATAATATTATTAGATATATTTTCATGTAGTAACTGTCTCTCAGTGATAATATTATTAGATTCACTTTCAGGTAGTAACTGTCTCTAAGTGATAATATTACTAGATTCACTTTCATGTAGTAATTATCTCTCAGTGATAATACTATTAGATTCACTGTCAGGTAGTAACTGTCTCTGATAATATTGCTATATTCACTTTCATGTAGTAATTGTCTCTAAGTGATAATATTATTAGATTCACTTTCATGTAGTAACTGTCACTAAGTGATAATATTATTAGATTCACTTTCATGTAGTAACTGTCTCTAAGTGATAATATTATTAGATTCACTTTCATGTAGTAATTGTCTCTCAGTGATAATACTATTAGATTCACTTTCATGTAGTAACTGTCTCTAAGTGATGATATTATTAGATTCACTTTCATGTAGTAATTGTCTCTTAGTGATAATATTATTAGATTCACTTTCATGTAGTAACTGTCCCTCAGTGATAATATTATTAGATTCACTGTCAGGTAGTAACTGTCTCTAAGAGATAATATTATTAGATTCACTTTCATGTAATAACTGTCTCTAAGTGATAATATTACTAGATTCACTTTCATGTAGTAACTGTCTCTCAGTGATAATATTATTAGATTCACTGTCAGGTAGTAACTGTCTCTCAGGGATAATATTATAAGATTCACTTTCATGTAGTAACTGTCTCTCAGTGATAATATTATTAGATTCACTGTCAGGTAGTAACTGTCTCTCAGTGATAATAATATTAGATTCACTTTCATGTAGTAACTGTCTCTAAGTGATAACATTACTAGATTCACTTTCAGGTAGTAACTGTCTCTAAGTGATAATATTATTAGATTCACTTTCATGTAGTAACTGTCTCTAAGTGATAATATTACTAGATTCACTTTCATGTAGTAATTATCTCTCAGTGATAATATTATTACATTCACTGTCAGGTAGTAACTGTCTCTCAGTGATAATATTATTAGATTCACTTTCATGTAGTAACTGTCTCTCAGTGATAATATTATTAGATTCACTTTCATGTAGTAACTGTCTCTCACTGATAATATTATTAGATTCACTTTCATGTAGTAACTGTCTCTCACTGATAATATTACTAGATTCACTTTCATGTAGTAATTATCTCTCAGTGATAATATTATTAGATTCACTGTCAGGTAGTAACTGTCTCTCAATGATAATACTTTTAGATTCACTTTCATGTAGTAACTGTCTCTCAATGATAATATTATTAGATTCACTTTCAGGTAGTAATTGTCTCTAAGTGATAATATTATTAGATTCACTTTCAGGTAGTAACTGTCTCTAAGTGATAATATTACTAGATTCACTTTCATGTAGTAATTATCTCTCAGTGATAATATTATTAGATTCACTGTCAGGTAGTAACTGTCTCTCAGTGATAATATTATTAGATTCACTTTCATGTAGTAACTGTCTCTCATTGATAATATTATTAGATTCACTTTCATGTAGTAACTGTCTCTCAGTGATAATATTATTAGATTCACTTTCATGTAGTAACTGTCTCTCAGTGATAATATTATTAGATTCACTTTCATGTAGTAACTGTCTCTCAGTGATAATATTATTAGATTCACTTTCATGTAGTAACTGTCTCTCACTGATAATATTACTAGATTCACTTTCATGTAGTAACTGTGTCTCAGTGATAATATTATTAGATTAACTTTCATGTAGTAGCTGTCTCTCAGTGATAATATTATTAGATTCACTTTCATGTAGTAACTGTCTCTCAGTGATAATATTATTTGATTCACTGTCAGGTAGTAACTGTCTCTCAGTGATAATATTATTAGATTAACTTTCATGTAGTAACTGTCTCTCAGTGATAATATTACTAGATTCACTGTTAGGTAGTAACTGTCTCTCATTGATAATATTATTAGATTCACTGTCAGGTAGTAACTGTCTCTCAGTGATAATATTATTAGATTCACTTTCATGTAGTAACTGTCTCTCAGTGATAATATTACTAGATTCACTGTCAGGTAGTAACTGTCTCTCAGTGATAATATTATTAGATTCACTGTCAGGTAGTAACTGTATCTAAGCATCAAATAGTATCTTGTTTTCAGGATTTGAGAGAATAGACAAAATGGGATCTATCCATTCCCTTATACTATTCTATGTTCAGCCAATTATTACAAATATTTTGTGTAAAACAATAAGAAATGGCTATATATTTAATGTGTTGATCTTTACATAGTTCCCTTTTCAAATACAGACATATATCTACCTTGGTAGCTACATATTTAATGTGTTGATCTTTATATAGTTCCCTTTTCAAATACAGACATATATCTACCTTAGTAGCTATATATCATAGTATAGTCTAGCATAGTGTAACAGCATATAATATAATTAAATAGAACAGAACAAAACAGAGCAAATCAACAGAACAGAGGAGCACATCATAGCATAGCACATAACAGAATAGCATAGCATGACACAGCATCCAATTTTTGTCTACTCTTAAATCGTCTACCCCAAACTCGTCTGGTGTCAACTTGTCTACTATGACAATTCGTCTACTCTCAACTTTTCTATAGTGTCAATTCCCCCCCCCCCTTGACCCCACAACTCGTCCATTAGAATGTAATTTGGTTGCTTGATTTCCTTCTGCCCTTGATATTCATACTTTGATAAATTACCCGTAATCACGGTCTGCTATTCACTCGCGCATATTATATAGTATATTTGCGTGTAACATTTAGTTACATTGTAACTTATAACGCTTTATTTCCCGCATATTTACTAATGTTGATTGTCATTAGTTATGTATACATAGCAACAAAACGATCCTATGTATTAATAAAAACACGTATAAGCAATTGTTATGTGTGCATGTGTGTGTGTGTGTGTGTGTGTGTGTGTGTGTGTGTGTGTGTGTGTGTGTGTGTGTGTGTGTGTGCGAGAGAGAGATAGGAGAAGAAGAAGGTATGATATAGCCTACATGTTAGTAAGATATTCACGCAGTAGACCAACATATATTGCTTGCTATCGTTAGAACGTCAAATATATGAAACGAAAAGGCCATAAATCAATGAATGGGGATTTCATTTAAAAACAAAATGAAAAATAGCTTAAAAAGAGAGACGAAAATACTGATAATGATGTAGTATTTATTTTTTAACAAAATCTTTTCTTCACCTTTTGGAAAACTAACGTTCTATACAATACACATGCAATTGATATCAGTGTCTCTTCTACATGGAAAATTGATATAGAATTTTTTTTACAATCATCTGAAGATAACCGCTGAAATGAATATGGATTTTCGATGCGATTTCTGAAGCACGTGCATCACGTGGAAAACCAATTTTCCGTAAGATGAAGAAAACAAAAAATCTTTTATAAAATGAGTACTAGTATAAACATGTTTCTGGGAACAACATGTGAGACAATGATAAGCAGCTGTTAAAGCTGATAACTCGACATCATAGAAATAGCTAGTATATATGCCCTAATAACTCGACATCGTAGAAATAGCTAGTATATATGCTCTAATAACTCGACATCATTATATGACCTAATAATCGACATCATAGAAATAGTTGCTAGTGTATATGCCCTAATAACTCGACATCATAAAAATAGCTAGTATATATGCCCTAATAACTCGACATCGTAGAAATAGCTAGTATATATGCCCTAATAACTCGACATCATTATATGACCTAATAATCGACATCATAGAAATAGCTGCTAGTATATATATCCTAATAACTCGACATCATAGAAATAGCTGCTAGTATATATGCCCTAATAACTCGACATCATAGAAATAGCTAGTATATATGCTCTAAACAAACTTTGACATGCTCGTAATAGTTGACCGAAATAAAGATATCCAAACAGAAGCGTGATCTTCATGGATTATTAGTATTATGTATAAAAATTCTTCACATGAAGTTTAATTATATTAAAATTCATCTCACTATAGTTCTGGTGAATTTATTGCAAGGAAACTCCATTTTACCCATGAAGCAAAATTTCAGTACGAAATAAATATCAACGAGTGTCCGTCTTGCTGTTTATGAGATATCCTCAACTTGTTTTATTGTATCTTTGAGTTGATTTAAACAATATTTATTGAATATCATCATTAATATTTATTGAATATCATCATTAATATTTATTGAATATCATCATTAATTAATGTATGCATCACGCATAGAGACTGAGTAACAAGTACCGTATATACTCGCGTATAATTCAATACCAATTGCATACCAACTTCAAACTGCATAGACCCAGATCTGCCGTCGCATAATGCGCCGGCTAATCTGGGTCTATGCAGTTTGTAAGGACTAATCAATAGAACAAACAACATAGACCCTGATCTGCCGGCGCATTATGTGACGGCAGATCAGAGGCTATGTTTTTTGCATTTGGATGTGCATTATACGCGAGTTCGTACGGTGGTACTGCTTTTGCAGAGCTCCCTTCTTTTTGACAGTATATTTGATATGTATGACTTTTTCATAGACTAGCGTGATTACATTCCGAAAATAAAGAAAGAACGAAAGAAAAAGAAACGTGAAAAGTTGTAATATTTACTAATAATATGAAATTTGAGCATTTTATATTTTGAACAACGATATTGAAAAAGAGATGCATGTATTGTAATATGCTGTTATTGGTGCTGGGGGTGGGGGTGGAGGGGGATAGAAGTAGAATATAAAGGGGTATAGTATCCTGATGTGAAACAAATATTATGATCAGGATTAAACCTAAAACGGGCAATTAATTAGTTCAGAAGAATCTGTTTGTGGCTGTTATGACTTTCTGGACTGCACTAAATATAATTTGCTCACAATACAACATGGGATTTCCCGTTAGTAATGAATATCAGAATCGTGCGAAAAAGTTCGTTTCGTGCAATTTCTAATAATACTAAAGTTTGGAAAATCTAAAACAAAGTGTTTAGCAGTTTCTTTCATAAAACACGAACATTTGTCGGTCAGTGACATATGATTGTTTAAAGAAAGAGATCTGCTTTAAGCGAGCTGTATCCTAATCGAAATCGAGTATGTGGAAATTTAGCCATTTCTTTACATTGTCAGTAATAGTAGGTTATACATATCTATTCAAATAAGATTTCAAAGAATATATGGAAGGCTTGTCACCAACATATAAAGAAACAAGGTTCCATTCGGTAACATATTTTGGTAAAACTAACTTTTGTATACGATGGTTCCGGCAAACTGTATTTGTAGATTTGATCTATGGCGAAATTATCTGTTACTTATCTGTTGGACGCTTGATATAACCAAGGTGCACAGGTAAACTAGTTTCATGGTTGCCCAAGCCTCCTTTCCTTGCGTGCATGTGACTACCGTATTTGCCGGCCTGTAAGTCGATGCGGAGTAAAAGTCGAATTCGCTAATTTCGTCAATTTTTAATCCTTCATCCATATATAAGTCGATGCGGAGTATAAGACGAAGCCAGACCAATACCTTGGCTTCATTACTTTCGCTAGTAACTTCCGGTTTCATGAATATTAATGGTATCACTATGCTATTCCAGATTAATTGGGAAAATGATTAAGATGGTCTGTACACGTATTATTTATAGGTATTATTTATTGGTACATTGTACGCAATGATATGAACTCCTGTTGTCAAAAAATAAGTACAACTTGTTTTCTTACAGCAACAGTAACCTCATTATCAAATTATATGTACAATAAAAACTAAAAGAACTTGATTAAGACTTGTTGTTTTTAGTGAATGCGTGTCTGTGTGTCTGTGTGTGAGAGAGAGAAAGGGAGAGAGGATGAAACAATGCTATGTCAGTGTGTAAGAACGTATGCACTCAGAGCAGTTTTTACTTGTAGCTTTTGTAGAGAGAGAGAGAAAGAGAGAGAGAGAAAGAGAGGTTACATGACGATTGTAATATGTATTGATGAGTTACCTGATGATTGTGATCTTACTCCTGTACAGGAGCATTACTGTATTCCATTATCAATTAATATATCTGAATAAACAGTTCATTCTTGTTTATATATCCATTATCATAAAGAACCAACTGGCTTTGCAGTGTTATTTACATTCTAATTAAATATGCCTACAGCTTTGGCCAGGTCATTCCAGTAGATGTGATCAAATTAGTGAGGCTACCAATAGGGAAATGAGGCTACCCATAGGGTATTGTAATCGATCCTGTAAAGCATGTTAATGTATGCAGGACTGTGTAATGACCTGTAATGCCAGGTGCTTGCTCATGTAAGATTCTCAACCAGTGACATCTTTTGATCTCGCCGACAGAAGCGTCAGAGCTTTGAATTCATGAGCAAAGATCAAACCAAAATGCCGCCTAACTACAGAAAGTGTACATGCACTTACTGATAAAGGGTAATTTTATTTCGTGGGAATATAGAGTTCATTGTATTTGCACAAAAAAAAAAAAACAACAGCATGCTAAATGGTCATCTTGGGATTTAAACTAAATGGAGTCTATATGAATATAAATATTGTGAATATTTAAATATAAATGATATATTTTTGAAACTGAAGGAGTATGGTATGTATTGTTTAAATTTCCATTGACTATTTCATTACTGTTTTCTCTCTTTGACAAAAGCTTCAGGTAAAAGGGGTCAGTAAAGTACATTAAGCAAAATAGCATGAAGAAGGGCTGAAATCTCTGTCTGTCTGTCTCTCTAACTTTCATTTCGATCACAAGATGCAATAACAAAAATGGAATACCCATGTCCATGTCATGGTTATCCGTTTTCTAACTTGTCTTCTGCTACACACATATGTAAGCAAACTTAAACAACATATATTACTAGTGCATGCTGCTTTAGCGCAATTACGTCTGATGCACGTGAATTTAATACTGACAATCACGTAAATATTTCTGAATTCTTCTCCATGTCGGGTCCTATATATTTTCGCACACGATCTCTTCCCAAAAATGATAATTATTTTTTTACACTATACTTTTCGTACTTTGAATTTTTTTGTTATTTTTTTTTTTTTCCGGTAAAGTAATTTCAATGACATAATTCATATATAAGTCGATTCGGAGTATAAGCTCAGACTTCCAGGTCAAAAAGTATCGACTTATAGGCCGCCAATTCCGTTACTCATATCCTGTGATAGATAGATAGATAGATAGATAGATAGATAGATAGATAGATAGATAGATAGATAGATAGATAGATAGATAGATAGATAGATAGATAGATAGATAGATAGATAGATAGATAGATAGGTAGGTAGGTAGGTAGGTAGGTAGATAGATAGATCGATAGATAGATATATAGATAAATAGATAGAAAGAGGAGTTTAAAATGAGTAAGAAATATGACCATTTATAAGTTATGATTATTCACAATTAGGTACACAGAAAAACATTAAATCATATGCTTCTTTATCGTGCATAAAATTAAAATAATAATAGTTGTTGTAATTATTCGTATAGCTTTTATTATTATTATTAGAAAAAGATGATGAGGAGGAGGTGGAGATGGAGGATACATTACGCTAACGAGACAGCTCGCTACTGTTTTAGTGGGACGGCTGGCTACTATTTTAAATGGGACATCTGGCTACTGTTTTTAATGGGACAGCTAGCTACTGTCTTTAATGGGATAGCTGGCTACTGTTTTTAATGGGACAGCTGGCAGCTATTTTTAATGGGACAGCTGACTACTGTTTTTAATCTGATAGCTGGCTACTATTTTTGACACAAACCTTCATAAGATTTATATAAGTATATGATCCTAAAATATATAAATCAAAAGATTAGAGGCTAATAATATAGTATGACATAATATTTAAAATTATATAAAGAACAAAATAACTGCCTTTACCATGAGAGGAATGGCTATTTAACTAAGATTTGATAATCCTAATATGTACAATCTCGATTGCGATTTACTTTCAATTTACATGCTGACTTCTATTTTCATGTAATAAATTCTGTTTTCATAGTCATTGCAATCTAATAAAATAGTTTTCTCTTTCATAATTGGTATCTCTGAAAATAAAGTATGATAGTTTTTGTTGGTTCGTTTGTCACCCTAAAACAATGTGTCAAACATATTTGTAGTCTATTATCTCTATTTCAAAACAACATCCGAACATATTACCCTGGCAGTATGGCTGGTCTACCAAACAGCTTGGAAGTTCAATCACCACCGTTGACAGGTAGATCACCCCAATAATCTTTTTATATACATTCAAAAAATTAACCAGCCTGTATGGTTCGCTTATCTGGCCGACTATGTGGGTACCCTGCACCCTATCGGTTTCTGAATCAGAACTGTTTTTTCAGCTTGGATTGAATTCGGGAATTATTTCCGACGAAGATTCCAGTTTGGGATGGGAAGAAGATAAGGTATGTGAATTTGATGATTATTATTATTATTATTATTAGCATAATATTTGGCCCGAATTCAGAATTTAAAAGGGGTCCTAAAATTTTTACTATCTCTGATAATGATGTAGGGATGTATTTCATATATATTTTCACTATTATGTAAATGATACAAGTAACTGAAATATTTTCTTGTCTTTTTTTTTTTTTTTTTTTTTTTTTTTTGTCAAATAAATCCTTGCTATGCCTGTTAGTCTGTTTGTGAAACAGGATGCCCATTAGTGTTATGTTTCTTTTAGTCTGCATGGAGGCATTTATCTCAGGGGCACTAGCTTTGCGGTTAGCGTGTTAGACTCTTACGCAGGAGTACTGAGTTCGATAACCGAATCAGGCCAGCTGCGGTTTTGTGTCTTTACCCAAGGCACGGTCTCATTGCCCAACAAAAACTAATCAAAGCCATTAGACAAAACACGTTAAAGCGGGCTTAACTCAAACAAACCAGAAATGTTGTTGTGTATCTCACACACCTATAGTTTTGTTTTGTTTTCCTCAGGGGAGTATCTTATACTCACTTGAATTCACGCTGTTGGCAAAATGTACTTTGGAAGGATGTTACAGGATCCTGTCTTTACGTCGTTTTAGTACATCTTGCATACACTTCCAGAGAACCCTAGCTAAGGTTTCTTATAAATTTTGGTTGAGTGAAATTATTTTTGGCAAAGATCTGGCACCTATTTTTTTCTGGAGTAAGCCTGGACTAAAACTAGGGTCTAAATTCCAGCGATCTGATTAGTAACCCTGTGTGTGTCTCATTGTTTCCATTTTCCGAGATCCGTGGTTCCATTAATCACACTAAGTGTTATTTTTGTGTGTATGGTGTGTGTGTGTTTTTTTTTTCTAAAGGAAATATAACCCAATTTTCACATTCCTGTTATCTTTTAAAAATATATAATTGTAATATTCCAATCATCCAAGTGAGTCAGTGACGTATCTCATACAATTGAAAGTGTACTCTCAAGGAAATATATCACAATTCTCACTTTCCTGTTCACTTCTAAAAATATATAAATCTGATATTCCAATCATCTCAGATGTGTCAAGGATGTATGTAACACACTGGAAAGTGTTCTCTCAAGGAAATATGTAAAAATTCTCACATTATTTTTCACTTCTAAAGATATATAATTATAATATTTATATCATCCCAATTGTGTCAGTGATGTATCTGTGTAACATCCAGGCAGTACTATAACTACAGTGCATGTAGATAGAAATGGAAGGCTTCTTTAGGTCTTGGGAATGATCTTCTGTAACAGTTATGTTGTTTTTTTTTCTTTTCTTAGGACATGCTACAGATTTTAATACAGTACCAATCTGATAAAATACCCAATATCTGTTTCCTAAACATTGCTTTAAAATTAATAGTTCCACCAAGGGCCATATCAATAAACTTCACCTAGCATTTCCTTATCTTTGTATATCTATGTGGTTATATATATATATATATATATATATATATATATATATATATATATATATATATATATATATATATATATATATATATGTATTTAAAAAATTAACATGCATACGCTCGCTTCCTAGGTTTTACAATTTCGTATCATTTTTTCTAAACTTTATTTATAGGAATCTGCACGCAATTCCAGGCAGAAATCAACCATTGACGCTCTGGACCGATTGAGCGATGAGCCAGATCTAATTGCTGACGGGTCTAGGCCCTATTGTCTTCCCACAATTCTTGGCAAACATGGCGACCTCAAGGCCATTTCGTGTCATACGGTAAATATACAATCGTTCAGACTGATGTACGGTGGGGTGGTAGTTGGCACTTGTTTCGTACATTTTATACAGAAGTTCAAAACAAAACACCAACACAACTATAAACATGACATCAGGTCAAATTAATAGCATTCCTATGATCTGGTGGATTTTCTAATGACTTTTATAAAAATATTGTTTACAAAATAAAAATTAAGAGTTTCGAGACCATGGTAACACCTTTGAAAAGATTACTAAGTTGCAAGGGAGTGACCATTAAGTTTTAGATGCAGTTATCGAAATTCATCTAAAAGTTGTTTAAAGAGTTTTTTTTTTAAATTAAATTAAAGCAATTTAGAGATTACAACAATATTTGCAGGTGAATGATTACCAGCTAAAAAAAAAAAAAAAAGGGATCTGATTCCTGCACATGAAATTATTCTTCGCGTGCATATAAGAATTTTTGGCCAGTGCGTGGTTATCTTTGTGATAATATGATGGAACAAAAGTGTTATTTTTATTCAGTTTGCAAGATAATTTATCGTGTGCTGATAAAATACATTACCATTTCTGCACATCAAAGATGAACTAATATTTTTTAGTTTAAAAGACTGGCAACACGATGCAAGAATTTTAGTAAATAAGTTTAAACGCTTCACTTGAATGTTGGGGATGGGAAGTGTAAGGAATTTTCTTTTGCTAGAATTTAAATTCTGACTTTATTAAAATCCTGTTTAGCCAACTGCTGATGTGTAACCGAAGTAATATCAACAGTCACATGATAATCAATTTACTGAGCTTCTCTTATCTGTTTATTTAGTATTGAAATTCTCAGTTTCTGACATTTTATTTTAAATTCTTGATTATGTGAAGGAAATGCATATTTTATTTTCTTTCGACTTCAGAAGGCAGCCTTAGTTCGTGGGAATTACAGCGATGAGAAAATTTCACCACCATAGACTGCCTTTATCCATACGAATACAACAGAGGTCATATCAAGGTTAGTGCTCAAAGACATTTATAAATCTATGGAAAAAGTTGTTGTCAATGTTATTATACTTACTTACTGATTCTTTTGTTTGTAAATAATACCAAAGTATGACGATTAAACTCCAAATGTTCCAACAGAAGTTAGAATTTGGTAAACAGAGAACATTTATTATTTCAGATTTTATTAGTTTGAAAATCAATTACATCCTTGTCCCCTCCCACATAAAAAAAGAAAAGCTGTGTTTAATAGGCATGTGAAATTCTCATATTTGAAATCAGCTGACGAGTCAAAATCGTACACTTCAATAATATACCGCAAAAGCTTCCAATTAACACCACCAACCCGACTATGGGAGGAAAAAAACTCTTTACCAGGGTGTGGTCGAAAAAAAAATTCTTAACCAAGGTGTGGTCGAAAAACTTCTTAACCAGGGTGTGGTCGAAAAATAATTCTTAAACAGGGTGTGGTCACAACTAGAGATTTCGTATCCATCATAACTTTGCTCACTACATCTATTAATTCTCATCAATCTAATTGTTCTCCCACTTTAAGCATATCTACAGATTATTAAATGGTCCTATTTTGAAAGCTTTAATATATTTTTCTGACTCATCAGGGTGCACTGAATTGTACCGCCCAGAGGAAATCCAAGAGTTTCTCCTTCGCCCTCGAGACCTGTCAGCCGACAAAAATTACATTCTCATCTTCCACTGAGAATGTTCCTCTTATTGAAGGCCTAAAATGTGAGTATTATTAGAAAAGATATCAAACGCTTTTTTGTCCAAAATTTAGAATGTATTTGAGGCCTTTTGCAACCTGACTATTATCAAAATCTGTCAGAACGTAGAGTGATTCGTGTAACAATGTATCGCCAAAGAATGACTAGTGAACAGCAATTTAGCACGACATTATCTTAATAAAAGACATAGCAGAGTTAAAAGAAAAACAACGTATCGATGAGTCATTTAAAAAAAAATACAAATCAAGGAAAAAGTAAATTGGTCCGTTTTTTTTATTAAAACAACAACTATTTTCCTATCGCAGGTATAGGTTTCTACGCAGTCAAGACAGGGACCTTCACAAGGAGAATTACCCACAATTCCATTACCCAGAAGTCTATCTCCTCGATGGCGGCTATAAGGCAATCTTCGAGTCATACAAATTAAACATAAGAAATAAGAATACTCAGTTTGCTTTGTGAAAACGTTTGTCGGAATACGAAGGAAGTTTATGAATCTATTGCCATACCGGGTACATAAATTATACACCAAAATAGTAGGTGCAAAGATTATTTTTTTTAAAAAGCATGAAAAACTTGTAATAATGCAGTACCTTCGAATTCGAGAATATCAGAACATACGTCTGACGCCACAAACTTAAAACGCGTCAAACAGCTACGTTAAATATATTCTTAAAAGGGCACCCACATTCTGCTGTTTAACGTGGAGTAACTATATAGATCCTTAATTATATCATTGATATCACGGTGAAGCAACACTTTGCACTTGGTTCCTGTGTTCACATGCCTTATGTAAGCCTACTAGCCTAGGTCTCGACCTTTATTTCAGTATATTTACTTATATTTTTCTTTAGTTTGTATTCTTCTATCTGATCTACTGCCATTCTTCTTACTAATGGCTTTGTGTCTATCTCATCTACTGTCATCTTACTAATGGCTTTGTGAACAGCATTCTGTTACTCGTACTATAATTATGCACATGATAAACAGGGTTGTCGGAAAGATATTTGACTTAGGGCGACTTTTTGGCGACAGTGGATCATTTTCTAAACTGAGTATGGAGGTCATAAATCTGAATATTTATAATATGAGAACAATTTGGAGCGGCCACGGCGCCATTGAAAAAATAAAATCTTTTTTTCGACATGAAATCTCTGACTTTCTTAATTACTCATACTCATGTGTTGCTCTTGTTTTCATTTTGAAGGAACTGTGTGAACCGGATAATTACCCGCTCATGATCCACAACGACCACGCGGGAGAATAACGTCACTTCCGTGTTAAGTTCAAGTCCTGGGCGGCAGGAGAGAAACGGCACCAATCCCGACAAGCTCTCAGATTCTGAATTCTGTTTGATGACTATAGATGAACTTCGAATAACATAGTGCTATGACGTGATCACGGACTTGGACTAACACTGGACCGAAATATTGTTCATGGTTCGTTAGTTGTTATTGATTGCTGAAAATTTTATTGATATTTTTTTTTTTACGAACGCGTTATTGAATTGAATCTGGAAGATATAAAGGTATTTGAATTTGATTTGTAATTAATTTTGATTACACTGTTCCGTTCTTTGTTTTACGTATACACAAGCTGTCTGTCTGTCTGTGTCTGTCTGTCTCTGTCTCACTCTCTCTCAAAACTTTTATAGCCAACATACTACATGGCATGTTTTGTTGAAATTCGTATATGACACAAGGTTTATAAAAAAAATGTGCCTACATGCAATTATCCCAAATAGTAGAATACTGACGTTCCAGAAATTGTTGATCAAGGGTAAATTTCAAATTAGGTTTAGAACCTTGGGACCAAGATTATACAAGTCTCGGTAAATAGCACACGCTTACTTGTTTCTGAGTAACTTCTTTGATACAAGGCGCACAATGAGCAAAAAGATGGCTTATCACATTTCGATTACAAATTAAAAATAACAGAGCAAAGCGGTCTAACAGTAAACATTTCAGCTATTTCCTTGAACGATTGTAAATTTCAAATTTGGCATTCCCTCATCATTTGTGCATACTGGATTGCCAAAGGCAGATAATAATTTCCTTGTTAGAGACTGTCTCACGACCAGCGCCGTTAGGAAACGAAACATGGCTATTTTGCGTTTCAGGACCAGGTCATGAAACGGCAACGTACCGTCCGGAAACCTCTATATGGTCATGAAACCATCCACTGCCATTTACTTGGTCCTGAAATGTCCCGTTTCCTAACCTAGCAATTTTCATCTTCTTTTGCCTAGCCTCGAAATGGCAAAGTCGTAAAATAAATAACAATATTAACGTACATCTGTGTAAATATAAGAAATAATAATTAGGATCAAGAAAGTAGGAAATAATACTTCGAATTGTTTCTGATCTACATACTAAAGTACGATGAATTGATGATAAAGGATTTTTCGTTGTGTATGTATGTATGTATGTATGTATGTATGTATGTATATATATATATATATATATATATATATATATATATATATATATATATATATATATAATGTAAAATAATTGAGGCACAGTTGCCAATTAGAAATAATTTCAAATTTAATTTAAAAAATCATTAATTGATGTAAAATCAATAGGTTATATGAATGACTTCGGCTTGAAAGCGGTTAACAAAAGCACAATAAATTCTGGCTAGAAAACTTTACTGTGCTTCTTTTGGGGCCCGATAAAGTACAAGGAAAACAGATCGGCTACGGAACAAGCACAGCGTTGTTTCAGGTCTCACTACAATTACGAAACGGCATTGAATTAGACTTGTTTTGATATCCTGCTTGGGATGCGTGTTCAGTAAGGATAGCGTTGTGCACTGTTAGCATAGAAGGCTAAGTATCATTAATATACGGCCTGTCTTCTCGGGTGAATTTTCAGCATGGTGGACAAATGGTTTCCATAGCATAAAATTTTCTGAATTTTTAACGGTACTCATAAAACATAACAAATAAACATTACTTGCCAACAGAAAATATATATTTAGTCGATATCGTCGAGTAAATAGGTCTAAATACACGCCAGGAGTACGAAATTCAAGGTAAATCAAGCGTATATCTAGGTTCTCCCAGTCTCTGTTTACATGCATCGGTTGGCAAGCTCTTCAATGACCGAAAGATTATTTACATGCATTGCTTGAGGTCAGCTACCTCTGTTAGGTTTTTGCCACCTAGCGCCAGTGGCTGGGAGTCCGTACAGAACGACTGTTAGCGTAGACCTCGCCTAACGCGACCTAACTCTAGCCTCATTGATCGTTCGCTGATACCCGGCCTATATGACTAGGAAGCCAATATTATAAAAATCTGTCTCCCGATTAGTTTATTCGTAGTATGAAGCGTACAAAGCAGGGAACCAGATTAATGGGCGCGGTGCATAATGGGAAACAAGTCCGACCAGCACTACTTTGGAGTATTTTTAAAATCACTAAAATTACTAAACCACTGAGATTAGGAAGATTAGGAAGACAATTAGAAAACACTCATTTCAAATTATTGACACATCATAAAAAATGGTAGGAAGCTACATTGTGATATAGTCTGGTTCCCTGCTTCATATGCTCCCTGCGTTGCACTCCGCTATATGAAGTGCAACGTAGGGAGCATATGAAGCAGGGAACCAGACTACATTGTAATAATTCATTTTTTTCTTTTCTCATTACGATATCCAGCAATATCATTGGTCAGGCCCTTTTTTGAATTTCTTTGTTTCACACCTGTATGAACCAATAAAATGCCATTTCATTTGGTGGATCATACAGTTTGCACAGCGTTTTTGCGGTTCATACTTTTTTTTTTTTTTTGTTTTTCATAAAATTTTATTGTGGTATATATACATTTTAAAAGAATGCACAAGCACTCCGTTGAACACACACGTGTTCACAAGGTGGTAGACAAGGTAAGTTACAATACAAGAGTGATTACACAACAAGCTGAAATGGAAAAGAAAATGACAAGGCGATACATATGGAAGAGGTGAGTACAATCATAAACAAAATTCATTTGTTACACAGGATGATATAGCGGTTTCAAATATGAACAAGAATAGCAAATGAAAACATCATAACATATATAGGGTGTTAAGAACTGTTAACACGTGCAGCCCAGGCTAAGCTTGAGCTGGTGTGTAACAGGGAATCCAGGTAAACAGATATGAGCATTATATGGTGAAAGGTAAACGGGACGTATGTTTTTATTGTAGGTCAATATCAATGTTGAGCTCGAAATTGTATAATGAGCAAAATAGCCCTGCTAGGCACCATTTGTCTATAAAGTGGACAAGATTTAGACGGGAGAAGTCAGTTCTGATTCGACATTTTAATCGTGATAGAAAGAAGGATAAGATCGTTTTACTGCTTACCACTTCTTTATGATAATATGCGCGAATACGTTTAATCCATATCGCATATTTATATTCAGCGCTTAACAAGAGGCATAGGTCCGCGAATTCAGGTTCCGCGAACTTAGCCTCGTTCGGAAAGAGACCGAATTTTAGAAATGTGTAGAAGGTATTAAAAGAGTTCCCGGATAATTTCTTCAACCATTTGATTATTAATTGTTGCAGGGGGTGGACAAATGTACATTCAAAAAATAAGTGGTCAACTGTTTCAATACCACCACAAAAAGTGCATAATTTGGAATTAGTAATGCGTTTTAAGAACATATTGTAATTGACTGGTAAAATGTCATGAATGGTTTTGAAGGATACATCTCTCGTCAATGGATCTATGAATTTATTATGTAAATTTTTCCACACATCGGGGAAATCTAAATCGTATAAACTTTGGACTTTAGGTTCTAAAAGGGAATTTTGAAGTTGGCGCCGATATATGATTTTAGTGGGTATTTGACCAAAAATTAGCGCCGGATTATTTGCATGGAAGTCTTTAAAAATTTTGATGCACTTTTTATAAAATGGGGGTGCATATAAAGTATGGGTGTATTTGTTGAGGCCTAAATTGGGGTTGAAGGATCGCAGTTGTAATCCAATCCAATACCTTGCAAAAAATTTCCATTTCGCTGAATATTCCTCATCGATTAACTTTTGGATATGTTGGATACGTAAGGCTTGTAGTTTACATTCCAACTGAGGGATGTTTAGACCCCCGTCTTCGAAAGAGTTTACGCATGTAGCTCTAGCTAAGGGTTCAAATTTAGAATTCCACAGAAATGTAAATATATTTCTGTTCATGAGGGTGATATAATGTTTTGGAATATCAAATACGGTTGCAGGGTACCAAATCTGGCTACAAGCCAAAAGATTAATAATGTGAGATTTGGAAACAAGAGAAAGTTTTCTACTTTTCCACAGTAATAGTGTTTGTGAAAGTTTATTAACATGTCTGTTCCAGTGATCATCATTTGTTAAGTTGTGGCCGAAAAGAAAACCTACTATTTTTTGCTTATCAATCCATGAAATGCCGAAAGGATGATCACTGCGGTTACGCCACTTGCCTGTGAACATACCGTTCGATTTACTGTAATTAATTTTGGCACCCGATGCACGCTCATACAAGCGTGACGAGTGTAAATAGCGTTTAATTGATTCGTCCGTGCAACAGAAACCTGTACTATCGTCCGCGTATAGGGAGATCTTACAGGCCTCTGTCGCACCCGGAACTTGAATACCAATAATATCTGGGTCATTGCGAATTTTGGCGGCAAAAGGTTCAAGCACTATTACGTATAGAAGAGGGGAAAGACTGCAACCTTGGCGGACCCCTCTGGAGATGGAAAAGGATTTGGAAATAAAGTTGTTAACTAAAACAGAGGAGCTGATGTCGTTATAAAAAATAGAGATCCATTTCATGAAATCGGGGTGAAAACCGAAAGCTTCTAAAGTTTTGTGCATAAATATATAGTTAACTCTATCGAAGGCTTTTTCTTGATCTAAACAGATGAATGCGCATGACAGATTTTTCTGGTCAATAAAATCAGAAATATTTCGGATCAGATGACCATTATCAAAAATAGAACGACCTTTAATTGCACATGTTTGGTCCATGTGAATAATTTTTGACATGACATTACCAAGTCTATTAGTGATGATTTTTGATAAAATTCTATAATCTAAATTTAAAAGGGAAATAGGTCGCCAATTTTTCATATTGTTGGAATTTTGGGGATCCTTACATAACAGTGTGATATAAGATAGTTTTTGAGAATCAGACAGAGTGTTTGATTCAAAAATCAAATTGTATAATCTTACGAGAATATCGCCTAAAGTGTCAAAAAACGTGGCATAAAATTCTTTAGTTAAACCATCTGGTCCCGGGGATTTATTACAATCCATCATAGTTATTGATTTTCGAATTTCGTCTTTAGTTATGGGTCCAATAAGAAAGTGGTTATCCTCAGTGGTTAGCTGAGGTAAACCACTTAGAAATTCTCCGAGTAAATTCTCATCGATTTCTTCAGTTGTAAATAATTCCGAATAGAATTGTTCAAAACATTGTAAAATTTCGGGACTGGAATGATATGTCACGTTATTATGTTGAATTTCGTTGATGATTTCTTTGGAACCCTTCTTGTTTTCTAATTGGAAAAAGAATTGACTCGGGCGTTCATTATTATCAAGTATTTTGGCTTTACTTCTAATGATAGAGCCTTTGTACATGTCTAATTGTAACTCCTTGATGGTTAATCTTAGTTCTTGTAATTGGAGGAGGAGTTCCTCATTATTTGTAGTATCATATCTCTGTCGTAACAGATGATAATCTCTTTTCAGTGATCGAATTTTTGAAAACTGAATTTGAGAGAGTTGCCTAGAGTAATTGATAATTTCATCTTGAATTTTGGTTTTTAGGCTATCCCAAAATTCCAGGGTAAAATCATGATATTTTAGTTCTCTGTTTATGAGATCTGTAATCATTGTTTTGAGTATGATATGGTTTAAATGTGAATTATTACACTTCCATTAACCTTTACCATACGCTATTGAAGAGTTACCTAATATAGATAGAAATACCGCATCATGGTCCGATTGAGTGTAGTGTACAATCTGGGTGTTAATGTGAAAGTTGGCTATGTTGTTGGAAATGTAAACTCTATCAATTCTACTTGCTGATATTGGTAAGGAAAGGTCTTGTGTGTTTCTATACCATGTATATACTTTGAGAGTGGGGTTTAGTTTTCTAAATGAATCAATGAGCTTGAAATTGGATATTAGTAGTTTTAAGTTTTGAATCGAATTGTCATAATAATTAGTTAATTCTCCTATTCGGTCTAATTGGTGATTTAGTACACAGTTAAAGTCTCCAGATAAGATTATATTATGTTGTCCTGTCAGATAGGGGTACAAGGAAGTGAAAAATTCACTTTTTTCTGAATCAGAAGTGGGGGCATAGATATTGATTGCCCGATAAGGAGTATTGTTAAAAAGAAAATCTACATATGCAATCCTTCCATCGAAGTCAGTATCAAATTTGGAAAAGGTGATGTTATTGTTGAAATTTAAAATTGCTACGCCTGAAGAACGACTCGAGCCGAAACTCCATACTGCATTGGAACATTGCAGGTTTTGTTCTATTTTAGAAGCAAGGGTTCTGTTTTCTACATGAGTTTCTTGTAGAAATAAAAGATCGATATGGTGAAAATTTACCAAGTTTTCAATCTCAAAAAGTTTTTGATTTGTATTGGCTCGAAGGCCATTACTGTTTAATGTAAGGATATTTAGTTTAGACATGTATTTGTTATTATAGGTATGTTATGTCAAAAACAATTAAAAAGTCATGCTTGCGCATGGCAGGTAATGGGTGCAGTCGCCTCGTGCTACTGGTTGCACGAAGCGAACTGAAAGCATGGGGAGCGAGGGAAAAAACAAATGTATATGAGGGTATATTTGGTATCCAGAACTGACTTAGGGAAAAAGTAAATGAAGGGGGAGGGGGTGTAATTAAAAGGTTACTCCATAATAATACATGTGGAAGATACAAAAAGGTGTTGCAAATACAATAAATATGGAAATATGAATGAATGATATGAGTTATGTCAATTGAATCAGGGTAATTATGTAAAAATTTAAATATTGTAAGTTTATAATGACTAAAGTATTTAGGAAGGAAGGTAGAAGGAGGGTAGGAAGAAAGATGTAGGGATATACAGTTATATGATATATAGAAAAGTATGGTGAACTGGAAAGAATACATTTTACCAGGAATACTCCTGAATTCATAAGTCCATTTATCAAACTCATTGTCCTTATCCATTTCCGTATTTTGTTTCGGTCCGTGTATCTCCTTCATAGTCCTTGGGCGGTTCTGGGTCTTGAATATTGTGAGGAGGTGAAAAGTGGTTTAACCCTCCACATCTACCTCAATATCCTCGAATTGACTTAGATCTGTGTGCAGGATGTCCTGCACACTGTGGGACTTTCTGCTCCGTTTGGAAGCCTTGCTACTAACTGTAGACCACGTCTCCGAATCTGAATCCTGTGACCTCTTCACCATGACTTGAGGGGGGTTTTTTGTTGTAGTACTCCCCACTGGTGTTTCAGGGGTTGGGGTTGTAGGAAGGTCTACGACTTCTGTATCCGGGTTGCGGGGGGGTTGACTGGCGGCTGATGTTTCTGCTGTTGTTGCTGATGGCTGAGCTTGGGGGGCGGCGACGGTGGCGGTGGCGGCGGCGGCGGTGGCGGCGGCAGCGGCGGCATAGGTTGGCTTAGACGTTTTTGCTACCTTGTTTTGGGGGCAGTCCTTTCTTAGGTGCCCTGACTCTCGGCATTTGAGGCACAAAGGTGGCCTCCCTTTTTTGCGGTTCATACTTCACTGAATATTAAACAATAAACGCTCAGTCCTTAATTGAGTTCAACAGTTTTCAGAAGGTGTTATAAATATTTTATGAGTTGAACTTTAGAGCAAGAATATCGGCATAAATAGATAATGTGTACTGGTTTTCAAATTTGGATGGGAATAAAAGTGTGGACCTAGCTGGTTGTGATAAAATAGCATACAAGAGAATAAAAATGTTGATTAATTTATTTCAAACATCAAGAAAGATATCATGCAACGATTTAGACAAAATGCTGATTTACGTATTACATTAAATGATGATAAGATGCAATTAAGCATAATATAGCAGGGTGGATAAACACGTACTGTATAAGGAATGTATAATTGGCGTATTTGATGTGAGTAAATACACTAATTTGTATTCGGCTAAATTTTTAGTATAATTTGAAGATCTTGTAAAAAGGAGATTGAATTTATAGAGGACAAAGTCAGAGTTTAAACAGCACGTGGTGATACAGTATATTAAATAGCGGATTTAGATTCGTTTAAAGCAATGGCAAAATCTGACATCAATCAGAAATTATTCATACGTTTCAAAGGATTTAAGAAATTGCTCAAAATAAACGTTCCTGCTGGAGACTATTGTCCTGTTGGGCGAATAGGATTTAAACATCTTTCCTACAATCCAGAAGTCCAGTTGGTAACATAATTATCAATCAATTTTGTGACAAATTAAACGAAAAAAAAAAAAAAAACAACAAACAAATTCAACGAATTGAAAGAATGGTTAACTTGGTTAACTGAAAAGCTTATATACATTACACAGGCAGAGAAAAGATTTTCCTACTAAAGGTGACGTTTATAATGCCTTTACTTGTGTGCATGCACACACAAGTACACACATATGCACACACGCACACTCTCTCTCGGTAGATCAATATATGTTCATGTATATATAGCATAATGCTTCGTTTGGGAATGTTTTGTTGAAATTCCTAGTTTCATATTAGTGGCTGAGAAAATAAAAGCAGAAATGTCCAACTATATTCCGCCCAAAATCACTCTGATTCGTCCTCGTGATCAACCAAGTAACATTAAGATATTCGGACACTTATTAGACGGAGGCGCCAACTCCACAGGCTCACAAAGAAGACAAATTCTCAAAATCACATCGACAAAGCAAAACTATTTAATACTTACTTTTGTGCGCAAGCAAATGTGATTGATACATATTTTTCTCTTCCAACAATAGGTCTCCCTATTGCAGCTCTTTCTAATATACTTAATTCTCCCTCAAATGTTTTCCATATTATGAAAAGTCTGAATACATCAAAAGCAAGTGCTCATGATGCTATTCACCCCAAGGTTTTAAAAGAAGGATTTGAAAAATTGCGGATCCTCTCTCGTTAATACTTAACAATACTTTAATGAATTCATATTTCCTGAATGCACGGAAAGTAACTCATGTAATTCCAGTACCTAAGACAGATCGTATATTGCAAATCAGAGAACTATTTCTTTACTATGTTGTTTTAAAATGGTATTCGAAACGTTTTTGTAAGTACATCTTTAATTTCATGACCATGAACAATATCCTTAGTTCCAATCAATTTTTTTTATACAATGTGAATCAACAGTAATTCAATGCATTGATATTTACAATACGTTTTGTAAAGCGATTGACGGTGATAAAGAAGTGAAATCCGTTTTGTGTGACATACGTAAGGAAGTGAGATCCGTTTTGTGTGACATACGTACATGTTTTGACAGGGAATGGCATAAGGGATTACTCTATAAATTTAGCAGGCATATATGAATCACTATTGAAATGGCTTTAAAGTTATTTGGAAAATCCCTATAAAAAAGCAAGGTCTTTCCAGCGCCAGCCAGCATGTGTTCCCCAGGGGTCTATGCTAGGTCCATTGTTCTTTTTCAGATGTATTAATGATGTTTTAAATGACATAGAGTCTTGTATCAAATGTTTTGCATATGATACATCCATGTAGATTGTAATTGAAGATTCATTTATGGCTGCCAATATTCCTAATAATGATCTAAATAAAATGTACCGCTGTGCGAGTCGTGGTAAGTACATTTTAACCCTTACAAAATTATAAGTATGATTGTAAGCAAACAATGTATTCTTCAGTTCACCCTTGTTTCTGGACAATATACCAATTCAGGACGTTGAATGTCACAATCGTCTTGGTTTACATTTTGATACTATTGGCCTATAGCATCTCATATAACAAAAATAACTAAAACGGCTAGACAATAAAAAAATGTCAACCAGGGACTAAAATTCAAATTAGTAATAACATCATAGCCTTCTATGCTAACAGTGCATAACGCTATCCTTACTGAACACGCATTCCAAGCAGGATATCGAAACAAGTCTAATTCAATGCCGTTTCGTAATTGTAGTGAGTCCTGAAACAACGCTGTGCTTGTTCCGTAGCCGATCTGTTTTCCTTGTACTTTATCGGGCCCCAAAAGAAGCACAGTAAAGTTTTCTAGCCAGAATTTATTGTGCTTTTGTTAACCGCTTTCAAGCCAAAGTCATTTATATAACCTATTGATTTTACATCAATTAATGATTTTTTAAATTAAATTTGAAATTATTTTTAATTGGTAACGGTGCCTCAATTATTTTACATACATACATACATACATACATACATACATACATACATACATACATACATACATACATACATACATACATACATACATACATACATACATACATACATACATACATACATACATACATACATACATACATACATACATACACACATACATGTGATTTGAAATTTAATATTTTATACTTTTGTTGGAATACATATTATTTTTACCAAAATTACACACGATTTATATATAAGTCTAACATTTCTAAAACTAAAGCTGAAATGGTATAATAGAATATATGAAAATAATATATTATCTTATCAATACGACTGGTTTTATAAACAGCATGGAAATTAAATCATGGCCTTTGACAGGTATATTACGGCTCCATATACCCCAATCTAATTAACCCGCTTAGTAATTCGCTTACCTGGACGACTACGCTTGTTCCGTGAACAGTATCGATGCCACATCAATATTGTTCTTTTTTGGCGTGGATAGAAGCTTTATGTAACAATATGTGAGAACAATAAGGGATCGATAGATTAACACAGTTAAGATAATGTAGGCTTGCAATGATATTTATGCATAATAGTGAAGCTGTATATATAAGACCTTTCACCACAACAAAATTTATCATTTGATGATCTGAAACCCTTGAAGACAGTCCTCAGATTTGACGGAATATTCACCTGTATTGGTATTATAACGTACTAAAGTCATTATGCTAGATTAACTTATCCATATTATTATGTTTTCACCAACGACATGCAAAAATATTTTTGCCATATGAAAATATAAGGTTAGTTTACTTATATTCAATTTTATACTAAACATTAAGTGTTTAATATTTTTTAACAAAATTAATTACATTTAGTACTACCTGTACTTTAATTTGAAATATTTACTCTCTTATCATTTTTAAGTTTATAACATTATATTGTGCATTCAATTTCCGTACAGATTTGGTCTCATTAGGACATTTTTACCCTGATATTGTAATAAAGTAATTTGGAGGAAGTACACTTTCAATTCGTCCGTCTGTATATGTATTGGACAGCATATAATGACTAGAATTTGTGGGATGAAGGAAAGAATGCTGAAGCTGTAAACATATTTGTGGTTCTTAGTATCAATATCCCGATGATTGTTTTTTTATTTTTTTAAAAAATGTTTGTGTAAGTGTCATAGATATTACGATACCCTCTGTTCCTCCGTGTCCATATCTCCTCCGAAAATACTGGGTGGCATTTCACGAAACTTTGTAGTTACGTTACCCTATGCTAGCCATCTGCGAGAGAGGTGTCATTCTTGACTTCCGCCCCTGAGGTCCCTGGAAGGGGGTCAAAGGTCAAATATAACATTGCAATGACAATGATATTTTCTATCCAAACTATATATGTGCAATCACAACATGAAGACGCATGATGTATGTGATTTGGGATTATGACCCCTGGGTCACTGTCAGGGGAAGGAGTTGGGTACTGTGGGAGGGGTGTTGGAATATGCAGTTGAAAGCGTGGGGATTTTGCGGAGAGCTATTGCAGTTGCTGTAGTTATTGTTTATTGTTTGGCGAGTTGTTCATGTTGTCTTGCACCCTGTAAAAGCAGTAGTTGATTTAAATGTTACATGGCGATTTTCCAGAACATTTGTTTCTGTTTTGCTTTACCTTCGAAAGCAATCACTTTATCGACGCTGGCATGTCATTTCACCAAGAGCTTTAGACAAGAAACTGAATTAAATCTTCAAAATATTTTTATTTCTATTACTTCTCTCTTAATGATGATAGAATAACGAAACTTTCGTGTTTTATCATTATTTGGGTAGCTATATAAATGTTTTGGGTGTTTTATCATTATTTGGGTAGCTATATACATGTTTTGGGTGTTTTATCATTGTTTGGGTAGCTATATACATGTTTTTTGCTGTTTTATCATTATTTGGGTAGCTATATAAATGTTTTGGGTGTTTTATCATTATTTGGGTAGCTATATACATGTTTTTGCTGTTTTATCATTATTTGGGTAGCTATATACATGTTTTTGCTGTTTTATCATTGTTTGGGTTGACTGAAAGAAAGACTGACAGAAAGAAAATGGAAAAATTGCTATACATATATTTTTTCCTTTCTTTCGATCTTCTTTTTCTCTGCTGCATTTGATCAACTACTTTGATAAAAGCAATACAGTATTATATAAATTTAGTGTGAAAAATACTAAAGTTTGCACGACCTTAAGCAACTATGGATTAAATACATGCATAATTCTATAATATTCCTGAATGAGTTGAGAACGTTACATGTCAAATACATGTATTTGTTCAAGAATATTGAGTTGCAATCAGTAAACCCTTTACTTAAGAAATATCATAGTGATCTGTACATTATGTACTTTTTTGTACGACTCAATTTTTGTTGTTGAAAAAACTGTACTGGACGAGATGTCGAGGGTTAATACAGATTTATCAGCACAACATGGACGAGTACAACACAACTCCACAATGTACAGATCACACTTTATAATGATCTTTTTTTTATACACCTAACCTTAATTCTAATCGTGCATTGTTTATTTTTAAAAGCATCCTTTATCAAAATAGAAGTTTATGTAATTGATCACTGCAGCGTACAATAGGGCACTTTTACATGAGTATGTGCGAGTCCTTTGCTTTCTTTTTCCATTGAGGAAACATATCTTCCTTTATATATGTTATTAAAACTTGTATTTCCATATTTAGGCCAATTTCATATTTTCTTCTTCTCCTTCTTCTTCTTCTTTTCCCCATCCTCCCTACCCATCCATAGATTTAGTAATGCAGCCATTCATAGCAAAGGCAAAGAATGGATAAAAATCCATACAAATCTACGGTTTTTGCCTATATATATTTAGGGAAAAAGAGAGAAAGAAAAGGAAATCTACGTTTTACGTTTTAGCAACGAAATATTTCGTTCGCCACTCATGAAAACACAATGTTTCTACTTCATTCGTAATATATTTCCTTATATCAACTCAAAAACGTGGGTATCCTCTGTGTATTACAAGACATTATCATTAAAATGAATCTCTTAGACATTTTATATGCCGGACACGTTGTTTCTTACAGGTATGAAAGTTGGTAGCGATTTTTGAAGGATAAATAAATACATAAGAAAGAGTCTGTGCATATTTATTGACAGTTTCGTAAAATGAGAATTTGAACTTAACAACAAAGTATGAGTAATCCAATTGCAGATATTTGAATATGATCATTTGCGCCTTGTTGATCATCATTTTTAAAAAGAAAAAAGAAACGTTGAGATTATGCGATACTTATCGTCCTCGTGTGCATGGGAACGTGCATGTACATGTACTATTTCGGGTGAGAAATAGCTGGGCTGAGTTGTATAAATACAACTCGTATGAATAACTTACCACAGCTTGCGATGTCTAATTGACCACAAAAAGGAAGGAATATTAGTGATTTATTACTTATTGGAGCTGTCTCTATTGAAATGCTAATTGTGCACTTTTATAACAAATCACTTGATGTAATAACGAATTCTACCACATTCAAATAATTAGAGTAAGGTTGTACTAATTTGCCGGTTTCCGCTGAAGTGTTGAACTAACGTCGAACCAATTCTTCAGTAGTCCACAATATTAATGTAACAATGTAGGCTTTGAAAAACTAACACTAACTAACACTAATTTTTCGGCTCATATTTTATTCCCCATAAAAGAATCTAATTGGTGTCTATGGGTATATATAAGAAATCATTCGCACATCCTCAATAAGAAATTATCGAACAGAGGATAGATATGCTGAAATCGAGGATGTCGAGGTTTGTTCTAATCCCTATTGGGGCTTGCAAGAATATTTAGTACTTTTTTCTTATGACACATTGCTTTCTTTTATGTGTGTGTGGGGAGGGGGGATGACGGATATATAATATTTTACGTTTCCTGGTACTGCAGGTCTTTCGTCAAGCTTACTATGTGTGCTAGCGAAGTCAGTTTTTAGGGGTCCACGAGAAATTATGATAATTAATTTCCACTTCTATCCATCTATGAGCATGTATCTCTATCAGGCAGTAAATGCATGTAGGTATATATGTGTGTGTGCCTCTCTGATCTTTGTATGTCTGTCTGTCTATTAGTATTCTATTTCTATGTTTGCCTGTCTGTTATCATTCTATTGGTTCTTTCTTTTTTATATCGGACTAGATATGTTCCCAACCCTTTTTTCTCTGATTTACATCACGATCCATAAGAACAGCTGGTCCATCTGGTCACCTACCTGCCCATCTTTGCAAACCGTCACGCATTCGGGATTTCCTTCCTTCTTTTATTTAGTCCTTCATCCATCTATGCATCCACTCATCCGTTCATTCATGTATTCTCTGATACATACATATATCCACACGCACCACCTAGAAGTTCCTTTAGTAGAGAACTAACAAAGTAGGAAGAAAACTGCATTTTAAGACAAGACACTGATTTCCTCTTTTTTCAAAATATTCCACGCTTAAAAACGTAATTTTTCATTTTTTGCACTTTTGAGAATCCACCATCAGTCATAATCTGCACATTACAAGAGATAATTATGTCTAAAGTAAGATTCCGATGGTTGTTTTTCTCCTTCTTGTTCCCTCATTATACTGTACTTTGCTTCTTTTAGTGCTTTGCTATTATTCTTTTTAATTTAATCTCACTGAATAATGTTCCATAATCTGATTAATCTGATTAATTTACCATGCCTAATTAGTATGACTGTTATTTGCTATGATTCAACATAGTATAATATTCATTCACTACTATTTGCACGTAATATTTAATATTAATATGTTTTTTTGTGTTGTTTTGTATAGTATAGTATGTATATCGTTTAACGGCACGTCAGCACAATACTGGCTAGATAATGTCAATTAAAAAATTCTACAAATGTAAAGATACAAATTGCTATCATTTTAGGAAAGTATTCTTTTGCAACGCGTTCAGTGTGGAAAGGGAATCCGAAGAGATGATGAAATTTGTTTTTTCTAAAAGATTAAATGTAGTTTGAAGTATTGAGTATTGCTGTAATGCAGTTTTACAATGAAATTGTGTTCATAAACGACACATTTAAAAAGGCCAGTAATCAATCTTATGCACAAAAGTTCTAAATTGACTGTTAGCATATATTGATTTATTATGATATTTTTTTCCTGGAATTCTATATTAAATCTAGTTGCAATAATTTTATTTAAAGTAACGATTGTATTCTTCTTTGTATTTGCAGATTACGTCTTTTTTCGGATGAGGAGATGACTCCGGTAAGTTAATAACTAAAGTCTAATAGTTGTCTCTACATTATCATTAAATATCACCAATGCCACTATTATAGTCGTTATCTACATAGTATCATTAAATATCACCAATGTCACTATTATAGTCGTTATCTACATAGTATCATAAAATATCACCAATGCCACTATTATAGTCGTTATCTACATAGTATCATTAAATATCACCAATGCCACTATTTTAGTCGTTATCTACATAGTATCATTAAATATCACCAATGCCACTATTATAGTCGTTATCATCATAGTCATCTTTTTCTATTAATCTTAATAATGAAGTATGCTTGTCGCCGATTGTTATTATTATTGTTGTTGTTGTTGTTTATTATATTGTTGCGGCTGTGTATATTTTTGATGTAATATGAAGTATGAATTATCGTTCCGTTTTTTTGTTTTTTTGTTAACTGTCTTTTCATACCTACTTTCTTAGTCTGCTATTACATGTTGCCCCTTTGTGAGTCCAAACTGGTATTTTTTACAATGTTTTTTTTGTACTATCACTTTAACCGACAACCGCCTTAGCTAATATTGTGACGACTGCAACAGTCATGATAATGATGATGATTATCATCATTATCATCATCATTTCAGATCCCATTGCTAACTCCACAGAAGAAAGATGCGGACGAAATACAAGCTGCTATCAACCCGTCCAGATATGGAGCTAACTCGGTCATTACTTTTGACGAAGATTCCGGTCTGGGATAGGAAAGATATAAGGTATTATTATTATTATTATTATTATTATTATTATTATTATTATTATTATTATTATTATTATTGTTGTTGTTGTTGTTTTTGTTGTTGAACTACGCGATAAACGGAAGTATTGGAGAGATTTAATAATTTAAAAAGGACCACCGAGTGTGTACTATTTTTGATAATGATATGAGTTTTTTTTTGTTTTGGATAATCATATGTCAGTGATAGAAGGAACTGAAAACGGTTTCTCTTCCTTTTTGCCCTTTTGTATTATGGTATTGTAAGTCTTGTACAAGTATGGCATACAGTGTTTCATGCAAATCATTATAAAAGTATGGCATACAGTGTTTCATGCAAATCATTGTAAAAGTATGCATACAGTGTTTCATGTAAATCTTGTACAAGTATGGCATACAGTGTTTCATGTAAATCTTGTACAAGTATGGCATACAGTGTTTCATGTAAATCATGTAAAAGTATGGCATACAGTGTTTCATGCAAATCATTGTAAAAGTATGGCATACAGTGTTTCATGCAAATCATTGTAAAAGTATGCATACAGTGTTTCATGTAAATCTTGTACAAGTATGGCATACAGTGTTTCATGTAAATCATTGTAAAAGTATGCATACAGTGTTTCATGTAAATCTTGCACAAGTATGGCATACAGTGTTTCATGTAAATCTTGTACAAGTATGGCATACAATGTTCCATGTAAATCTTGTACAAGTATTGTATACAGTATTTCATGTAAATCATTGTAAAAGTATGACATACAGTGTTCCATGTAAATCATTGTAAAAGTATGGCATACAGTGTTCCATGCAAATCATGTACAAGTATGGCATACAGTGATCCATGCAAATCATGTACAAGTATGGCATACAGTGTTTCATGCAAATCATTGTAAAAGTATGGCATACAGTGTTTCATGCAAATCATTGTAAAAGTATGGCATACAATGTTCCATGTAAATCATTGTAAAAGTATGGCATACAATGTTCCATGTAAATCATGTACAAGTATTGTATACAGTATTTCATGTAAATCATTGTAAAAGTATGGCATACAGTGTTCCATTTAAATCATTGTAAAAGTGAGGCATACAGTGTTTCATGTAAATCATGTACAAGTATGGCATACAATGTTTCATGTAAATCATTATAAAAGTATGGCATACAGTGTTCCATGTAAATCATTGTAAAAGTATGGCATACAGTGTTCCAGGAGACATTATGTTATCTTTTACCTGCAGTTCCCTAATACAAATGCATTTGTAAATAAGTCAAGGATAGAAATGTGTAAAAGTTGGTTTTTGTCCTTGCACTTTTGCAACAAAGGCATGTTGCACAATATCGCATTTCGTCAATGTTGGTTGCTATATCCTGCCGAGGAAATTAGATCTAACTGTCTCTCCCAAGGACACACCATGCTGGTCTGGGTTGGTATCGAACCCGCGGCTGTTTGATTACGCGTCGGACGCTCTACTAACCGAGCTAACACGGCTCTGCGAAAGATGATGACGGCTTATTATTATTATTATTATTATTATTATTATTATTATTATTATTATTTTACAGGATTCACTTTTTCTGCTGTCCTCAAGCGATCTTGCAGCTGCCATTATGGACAATGTAACAGAGTCAAAATCATCCGTGTTGTCGCAAGCAGAGGTAAGTGTGTTTACAAACACTGCATTGTTTGTTGGCTTTTCTTAGTGCATGATCTTATGGTAATGACCTGGCCGGTACTTAATTTCAGTTTAAATTATCTGATTGCTGAAATTTAAGTCTAGATTGAAATTGGCGAATCATATGTCTAGAGGTAACTTAAAAATTTGGTAAGGAAAGAGGCTAGTGTAACGTTTGTTTGAAACCTGTAAGTAAAATACTGACTCAAGAATGTATTGATTAATTGTACCAGGTACTCGTTTTTAATTACTTTGTTCATCTGAATGACTTTAAACTTTATTTTCTTTCTTTGCCGATCTAGTTTGCTTACCGATCCACTGCAAAACTATATTATTTTCAAAAGCCGAGAGCCGTTAAATATTCAGAAATTATGCCTGATTATGCACACAAGTTCATATATATCACGAAAACTCTCATTTGTCTACATCGTTAAATTGATAATTTTCATAATATTAACTTAATTTTCACCCATAATTTCAGATCCGACAAAGGAAGAAAAAGAATATCGCACGTTTGTGTGATTTAATTACCAGAAAACGATGTCTGGTACTAAGCGCCCTCTGAAGGATACAGATACGCCTGTCTTCAAGAAAGCTCGTAACAGCAACGCCACCTCGGTTGAAAACATTAATATACACGTAAGAATGATGTTATATTCAGATCACAGATGCTCGTCAGATAGCGCTCTAGCGTCACTCTTAATGCCACAGCTTGACAGTAGCACTTAAACCGTGGTTAACGCTGGAGTCACTTTTTTAAGGCATTGGTGATGTGCTGTTGAGCAACGCCATCTCAAAAGCAAATCGATTCAGATTTAAGATAACCTTTTCTCCATTGCCGATAATAAATGAACAAAATAACTGCTTTTGTTATTATCTTAGAATAGCGTCCATTTGTAGTAAAAACAATATCTTAGATGGTCTGCAAGTATATTCCATAGAATATGACGCCATTTGGTTACAAACAATACGAAAACAGCGATTACCACAGTGGTTTGTAAAACATTAATATTTTGTTGGACAATAATAGTCATTTTGAAGTAATTAAGTTCATTTTGATTAAAATACGTCTGGAATTGAGTAGAGCTAAATATTTCACACTTTGTGATACCACTGTTACTTATTATATTTACAGTAAAAAAAACGCGTGAAATATACTTGCTGATTTTTGGAAAGGAAATAATCAACAAATATTTAGCAACCATTTTTCATAATATGAATAAAGTACAAACAAAGGATGTATGTATGTTCTTTGGATATTTTAATTATCTTCTTTGAACATACTACTGATAGAAGAAAACGTACAACACATCAAATAAATGTTGTGATATGCTATATGCAAGATTACATAATGAGGGTATTTCAGCGTCTTTTAAATACGTTTTGTACCTTACCGATAATGCCGTATAATTTCATTATTCTATATGGCTTATTGGACACGACGTTTGTATCGTGAGGCATATACAAAGCGAAATGTATTTACTTTCTTTGTATATTTAAATTGCTATATTCAAGTTTCTGTTTTTTCAATAACTGTAGGAATCTGTATGCAATTTGGGGCAGGAATCAATCGTCAATGCTGTTGACCGACTGAGTGATGAGCCAGAGCTAATTGCCGACGTCTCCAGACTTTACTGCCTTCCCACAATTCCTGGCAAGCATAGCGATCTAAAGTCCATTTCCTGTCATACGGTAAAAAAATATATCAGATCTCAGAGGGTGTACAGATGGGGATTTTGCTCTCAATTTGATAAACAAATAGTTTAAAATACAAAATAAAATTTTAAAAAAATTAAGAAATGAAACATAGTATAGCAGGTCATGGTCATGTAGCGCTTGATACATGCCTGTGATCTGCCCGGTGTGAGGGATTTTTAGAATAAAATTTTCAAAGATGTAGAGGAAGATTAAATAATGATTAAGTTTGAAATAACTAAGTAAAGACTAACCATTTTAAAGTGGATACTAGTATGATTCAGACTCAGATTGTTTTTTTTTAAACAATCTACTCTGAGAAGAGTTGTCGTAATTTAGGGGTAACCAGATGAGTTGCTGTTGTTGGTTGCTTGGTTTTTAACGGGACTTGCAGTACTTTATTTAACTTTATCACGCCGAGCAAATTTGAGGTACTTCCTTTCTCAAAGCAGCCGATCGGGGCTGACCTGGGCAGCTATCGAACTGCCGACCTTTGAATTACGAATCCGACGCTCTACCTACTGAGCTACCGGGCTAACAATCAAATCAGTACTATATGCAGTCAAATGAGTAGTGCATGAAGTCAAATGAGTGTTATATGCAGTCAAAGAATAAAAAGAATTCGAAAGATTTACGGCCAGCATGTGCTAAATATTCGTTTTGGTCGTCTACTCGTCAATACATTTTCAACCAATGCACGCAGATCTTTATGATGATATTAAAGAGTGCTAGGTAGTCATGTGTTTTTTTTATTCACTCTGTAAGACTGAATATATTGTATTAAAATGTATGTTTCCGTATATGATCCTACCTATATAAAACTCAAAAATATTTAAAAATTTTAACAGGCTGACAATAGTATGTTCGATTAAGTAACTATAATATTCGCTATTGAAACTGACAAGTAGAGGTGAGCAAAACTTCGCAAGAATTGAACATTCTCTGTGCATTGAAATGGTGTCTATCCAAGTACTTGTTTGCTATCGAAGTAATATCACTATTCGTGCGATTATCAGGTACCTGTGCAATTATATCGATTTAGTATTTCGATTCTTAGTTGCGAACTTGCTATATTTTGTTTCTCATAATGTGAAAGAAATGTATACTTTAGACGAGGAAATGCATATTTTATAGGGGTTTCCTTCAATTTCAGATGTCTGCCTTGATTCGTGGGAACTATAGTAATGAGATCAAAAACATCAACATCATAGATTGTCGTTATCCATACGAATACATCGGGGGTCATATTATAGTTAGTGTACTTGGTCATTCATCCATCTATGTTGACGGTGGTGGTGGGGGGATAGTAGATTACAACCTTTATTACGTATTTTATCCAAAACTGAAATCACTCACTAATAACATTGATCTGATTGTTTAAGAGAATATTACAATCTTTCAATTCAGACAAATTTAAATTCATAATTGCTCTTATTTGGAAGCTTTAATTATGCTTGGTTCGATATAAAAGAGAGTAATACCATTTTTTTTTTTTTTTTTTTTTTTTTGCCCTTGCAGTTTGCAGTGAACATGTAACGCAGAGAGGAAATCCAAGAGTTTCTCAATCGCCCTATCGACAAGTCTGCCGATAAGAATGACATCATCATTTTCCACTGCGAATTCTCATCTGAAAGAGGCCCTAAACTATGAGTATAATTCCAAGGGATATATCCAACATTTGTTTTGTCCAAAATGCAAAAATTTAAGCTAGCTATAGTTATATAGGTAAATATTTAATTATTAATCTTTTGCTCAGGTGTATTAGTTTCAAACCATTGGGGTAAAGTTGTTTATGTTGAAAAAACTGCCTGAGGGAAAAAAAAAAAAAAAAAAATAAAATAAAATAAAAAAAAGAAATAAGGAACAGAAAATGCAGTTACTTTACATATGCTTATAATATGGCAATTAGTTTTGTCAACTTCAATATCATCAAAAGTTCTCATAAAGTAGTAGTGATCTGTGTAGGGACGCTCAGCCATTGAATGACTAGAGGACACCGTTCGAAACGATATTATTTTAAATAACACATATCCCAGGGGCGGATCCTGAGATGGCGCTCATCCCCCCCCCCCCCCCGCACACACACTCGTTTCAAAATGAGCTTGAAACAACCGGAACTTTTCCTAGAATAAGTTTTCTTTATAGTTATATGGGTCACAATAATGCCCCCGGAAACGCTCAAAATGCATGAGCTTCTGGAGGCTTAGCCCCCTGGGCCCCCACATTTCCACCCCACAGATACCTCGCCTACTCGTTTACGCTCCCCCCTACACGATACTAAAATATATTTCTGGATCCGCCCCTGTAGCCATGGTAAAAATGTATCGATGAACCATTACTTTGTTAATTAACAATTCACGGGAAAAGCAAATTAGCCTTTTTATTTGAAAAAGAAAAGCCAAACAAACAAAACAAAACAACAGCGACAAACAAACAAACAAAATATTATTTCCTATGATAGGTATCGGTTTCTACGCAGTGAAGATAGGGATCTTCACAAGGAGAATTACCCACAACTCTGTTATCCGGAAGTCTACCTCCTCGATGGCGGATACAAGACTTTTTACGAGCCATACAAGGTAAACATTGCGGATTATGATACACTTTTTGCTGTATAAAATAAATTTCATGGACTACGAGGGAAGATTATGAATCCGAGGCTTTATAGCTTTTCCGTCTGCTTTTTAATATGTATGGAAACTGTTTGTTATTATTGAGTTCTTTATCGTGAAATGACTAGATCTGAAATGGTATCATTGATAATCGAGAGAACGGGCAAGGAAAACCAAGCACCACCGGTGAATTAACACTTTGCACTCAAAGCATTGGCACCTAATGCATTATGTAAGTCTCGGTCTAGAGCTTTATTACTTAATATTTGCTAATTAATTTTGTTTTCTCCCTTCTCATCTATTGCAATTCTTATTTATGACTTTGTGAACAGCTTTTTTTTTACTCGTGCTATAATTCAGTACAGAAGATACAGGGTCGTCGGAAAAATTTTGTATTTGGGACCGCTCTTTTGAAGGCAGATTGTAATTATCTAAGCTAATTAATATAAATATTCATAATATTCGAAAATCGGGGGCATTCATAGCATCCTTGAAAAGAGTATCAAGTCTCAATACTTGAAATAATTTCTTGATCTGTTTGTCCTTTGTAGGAACTGTGTGATCCGGAGAGTTATATGCCCATGCTCCACAACGACTACCCGGCAGATCTACGTCACTTCCGTGTTAAGTCCAAGTCTTGGGCGGCAGGAGAGAAAAGGCGCCAATCCAGACAGGCTCTTCGATTTTGAATTTTGTGTCGATGACTAGATGAACATCGATGAATAACATAGTGCTATGGCGTAATGACGGAGTCGGACAGACAATGGATAGAACCCTTGTGAATAGATGTTTAATTAATTTGTTGTTGATTGTTTTTAATGATATGTGATTTATATAAATTAGTTAAGGAAACTTTATAGAAGATATAGTCTTGTGAATTTGACTTGTTTTGAGTTTTGAATTCGCTGATCCGCTCTTAGCTTTACTTATACTTAGGCACTCTCTGACTCTGTCTCTGTCTCTCTCTGTCTCTCTCTCTCTCTCAGAAGAGCAGCATGTGTGTAAACCTAATTTATACTTTATATGGGCATGTGTTTGGAGTTAATTATATGGATAAAAGGTTTAAAACTGTGCTTCGTCGTTCGTGCGATGTACAATCCCTTACCAATCAAAGACATTTGATGATATGCCACAAAACATTGGACCGGTTTTTGTTAATATCATTAGCCCATATCCCATACCTGAATAATTCTGTTCAGCTGCTGTATAATAGATGAGGCAAATGGAACAGCACAATGACTTATCACATTTCGAACAAAAATCAAATTTAAGAGCGTGGTGGTCGACTGCCTCAGTTTGTTTTAGAAAAGGTACTTAGTGTCCATCTCCTTGACATGATACAACCAATAATGTATTAAAAGTGTTACTTTGACCGATTTAAAAAGAAATAATAACTTAAGAGCCTGGTTGTACAGATGCAAACTTTTCCTCTCCAACTTTTGCATGGTCCCTGAACAACCGAAACTGTAAAATGAGGTATATCCTTATAATCTGTAAGGGATTGGAACAATCAGAAAATGCTATTCACATTTCGCATAACTGGTCTCAAGTAACGTTAGATTGACCATTCCGTAAAAGTTAAACATTAATTCCCTTCTTTCCAAGAATTCGGCAGAATTTGTGTAATCCATGAATTTACTTTGTTTTCTAGGGATACCAATTATCTGAATTTCTTCAGTGCTTCAAATCATGAATTTCAATACACAACTAATTGCATTCCGCCTGAAATGAAAACATACATCCAGGGTATACACTTAAATTATAAGCTCTTCAAAAAAGTTAAAGGTCATATCAAAACGACTAAACTCTATACCCATAATATAAATGAATCAAAATATCACTGTCAATATTTAGCATATTGTACGTCTATACTTTTTGACGGATTGCAGTTTATATAAAAAAAATTGATTGCATGTTGAGAATTTTACATGTTTTAATTTTATTTTTTATGTTATATATCTTGTACAGAATTTTAACATCTTTACCTTTTATATATTATCTTGTACTTCGCGCTTACATTTATTTTGAAAGGTTTATCTTCTACAGTTTTTATGTAATGCTTCATCTTTACATCTTTAAGCGCTAGTATATACCTACCTACCTACCTGCATACATACATACATATATACATACATACATACATACATACATACATACATACATACATACATACATACATACATACATACATACATACATACATACATACATACATACATACATACATACATACATACATACATACATACTATTTCACTTGGCCACCATTGGATTAGACCTACCCAGAGGAGAAAATAGCGGATTTTAAACTGATTTCACAACTGGGAAAAATATCTCACCCCACACAAACCCACACTGCATGATGGTAATGATCTACTGCAATGGCCCTGTTAATTCCTATCATGCATTTTCACGCTGTCTCTGGTAACTTCTATAATAGAGAGAAACATACCTCGGTGTCCAGTGTTGGCTGAACAGGCTTAATAGAATCATTGATATGTATAGATGTATACTAGGAAAATTCTAATCCCGAGGGTGGAGTTCTTCTACCTGACACTGATGTATTTAATAAAGGATTTTTTTTCTCAATTTCCTGAATGAAAAATGAGGGTCGAAGCATAATGGCGTATTGTGAATACTGATGTAACTTTCAAACAGCAAAGCACCCATTGAAAATTTCATCACCTTAAGACAGGGTGTAAGAAGTTAGGGTTACAGTGTGAACTTAAAATGACGTTTAAGCACATATCCGAGTTCAGATAACAGCAGTTTTGATCCCTCAGGAAATGGCCAAAAAATAAATAAATAAATTTAAAAAAATAATAAAAAAATTGTGAATTGCAGATTGTTATCGATATAAATGTGAACAGGTAAAAAAATAAAGTCCACTCTTACCCATACGATTAATCGAAACAGACACAAAAAAAATGGATGAGAGTACTCGATTCAGCTTTGATATTGAATTGATTTACCTTAATTAATAATAACGAGAATCAAATTTTAAAACAATAACAATTTCAACAACGGACTTTTCGACTCGAAATTGGACTACATAAGCTACACATATAACTAGATCGAACGGTGTGAAACGTCTTGTTTGCAGGACTAACTTCGAGCGCTGCTTGTTTTATTACGTAAATATGTTACGTTTATCTTGATTATTATGAACGAATGCTCAAGTGATGATGTAAATCGGGTAACTGTTGCAACTTTGTGTATATTATGCTCAAGTGATGATGGAAATCGGGTAACTGTTTCAACTTGTGTATATTATGCTCAAGTGATGATGGAAATCGGGTAACTGTTTCAACTTTGTGTATATTATGCTCAAGTGATGATGGAAATCGGGTAACTGTTGCAACTTTGTGAATATTATGCTCAAGTGATGATGGAAATTGGGTAACTTTTGCAACTTTATGTATATTATGCTTACAGTAGAATGACATGTGATGACAGACATCAATCACGTGATGAAAGATAGAGACATCCTTCACTAGTGTTCTACAATGGAAAACACAATCATCATCATCTGCAGTCTCTTCTTTTTCGTTGGTTCAACATTTGTGCAATTACAATATTATGCTTATATTTATGAGCCAAAGACTCTCCAACCTCCCTCCGCCATATATGTTGCATAAACCAGCCAACTCCAGGGATCAATCTTAGAAGAGCAAAGTGAAATGTGTCAATTGTTCATTAATAGCTATCCCCCTCCCATACTTGTAATACAGGCTTTACTGGGGGTGACATTAGTTTTTATCTCAGGTTAAAGGAAATTAGAGAGCCTGGAGAAAATAACTTCGCATCGCTTGTTGACCATTAGTCTTTGCACACATATACCAACTGATGGGATCAAACAAAGGAACATAGGAGCAAAGCGAATGTGTTAACCACGCAATCATTCACCTACCCTGGATCAGAGGGTTAAACTACCTTCACAAAACAAATCCAATTGGATCCCCAGACGACACGAGTAAGCAACATCGCTTCCAGCACATATAGTTCGTCCCTGGAGCCAGGCCTTGAGTTGGGTTGTTATTAAAGTCATTTCTGCATTTTTAATTTTGGTCCAAATATTTTGTATGCTAAAAATTAAAAGAATAAATCTTTATTTTTTTTCATTTCTTGAAAAGTCTATATTTTATCCTTGAAAAATGAGATAAGAACAAGAACAGCCATTTCTTAAATTTCAAGGTCAACATATAAATGGCACATTCAGATCACCTTAGCTATTTCTGATAAACAAAATTATTCCTCGGATGTATGTACGTTGGCATAGTAATTTGCAGAAAAATCATACATTTTGTTCGCTGGAACTATTTTAGCAAAAAAGGAAACCGCAGTCGATTCGGATCATCTTGGTTATTTCTAGTTTTACGCTTGGGTTGACTGTAGGATTGACCGAGAATTTGCGAATGAAAAATAGTTCGATGCAGTCACAACTACGCGGTGAATCTTTGTTTGTTAAATATCCGAGGTGGCCCGAACGGCAGCTAATGCAGCTATCGGTATACTTTGAAGTTGCAAATGATAGTGGCAGTGTCATTTCGAGATATACAAAATCGTCACCTGAGGAGTGGTTGGCTGACAAAGGTTAAGCTGAACGACGGAAGGCCATGTCCGTCAGCTTGTCTGTAATTCCTTCCTTCCTGAGAGAGAGAGAGAGAGAGAGAGAGAGAGAGAGAGAGAGAGAGAGAGAGAGAGAGGGAGAGGGAGAGAGAGAGAGAGTTTTCCTTAGACAATTTTACAAAATTCTGTTTTAAATGCTAACAAAATTAAGAAAGAAGCAAAAAACATTTTTCAGCACTAAACGACAATAAACCGTTTTTGCTAGAACTGAGGTGGTAATATCCGTCTGCATTTGGGGAATTCTTCTGTAGAAAAGAGACAAACGACCCTACTTCCCTTAACAAATACCACTGCGAATGACACAGGTATAGCTTCTAGTAATACGGTCCATCGTATTCAGTTACATGATCTTATTTTAGTTTGAAAAAGGTTGAAAATTTTGATCGTCGAAGGAAATTCAGCCATAGTTGTTTAATTATGATTTTGTATTGTCTTTAGTACACTTCTCGATCATCATCTCTTACAGACCTACTTCTCTCCGATTCATCTGGAATTAACATAGACAATATACTAGTCGCTGCATTTACCAACCCACATGCTCAAAATGTCAGAATACGGTTTTGGATTTGCGCCGTTATCAATTTTGTGTGTGTCTCTCTCTCTCTCTCTCTCTCTCTCTCTCTCTCTCTCTATATATATATATATATATATATATATATATATATATATATATATATATATATATATACACAGAGGAGCCTCGTTAATCTGGACTCCGTTTATCCGGAAACCTCGCTATCCGGACAGAGTTCAATGGGAACGGATTTCCTAAACGTTATTTTGCTCCGTTAATCAAGAAATCCGCGTTCCGGATCCGGAAATCAAAATCGGGGACCAAAGTGTAAAATTATTACAAAACTTGCCTCGATAATCCGGAAATAATCTGTCCAAAATAAGAAAATTCGAAAAATCGTATAAGAAACTACAGTCTTTCGGATAACATCGATTCACCTACTCAAATTTGGCGGTGTGTCAATGTATCAATCTCTGATTGGTCAAATTCTAGTGGCACGTTAAAGTTATAAATTAATCACGTGATCATGTGTGTGGAAAACGTTCAAGTAGCGTGACCGTATTGTAACCAGCGATTGTATAAACAATGTATGTTTTAGCTATTCGCCGACGTGGGTGTCAATAATTAAATAAACACACTGGGATCAAATCGTCCACACTTTTGACGTAACATATGGTTAATAAATTAAGTGTGTCATTAAGTCTCTTTGTTGTTTACCAATTGTATGTAACAATCGCAGTTTGTTGATGGCTGAACAAATAAAGTTTATTGACTTAAGCTGTGGACAGTACAGGCTTCATTTCAGAAAAAAAGGGGACGTCAATTATCGGCTCATTAGCAGCTATAACAGTTGTAAAATACGACTTATAGGAATGACTGCATTTTATAAGTTTACCATAACGCATTTAACTGCGAGATATCAATTTGTATTCGTTGACTTTTTATATTATTATGGTGACACCATCAAGCAAGTGTAAACGAGTAGAGATATCAGCCAGCATAAAAAAAGATTTGCCAGCACAAAGAAGATCACCCAAAAGCTACCATTTAAGATATCCGCCAGCATATTATAGCTTACTCATCCTTAGACATTGGCAAGTCGACAATTACAGACATCATAAAAAACAAGAACAAATGGTTGTCCGTACCTGCCGACTCAGCAGACCTAACCCGCGCTCGCCACGCCAAATATCGACAAGTCGATGATGCTGTTTTCATGTGGTTCTTAGACATGTCGGCCCACCACCCCGCCGTCAACGATGAAATGCTCATTGCCAAGGAAAAGATACTCGGAGACCAACTCGGCATTGCAGACTTTGCCAATTCTCGTGGTTGGCTACAACGTTTCAAGAACCGGCGGGGCATCAAACTAAAATTGTATGCCGATAGATAGTGCCGACATGAACAAAGTGCAGGCCGTATAAGTGCATGCTATAATAAAGTGAAATAAACACAAGTCAATAGATGTATTCATTAAAATTTATTTCAACCATTATTGCATTTACAGTACATTTACAGCTAGCAAATACATGTACATGTATACGGTATGATGACGTCGTAAAATAAAAATGTGCATGATTCAATTATCCGGAAAACTCGTTAATCCGGAAATATTCACTGTGAACGAAGGTGTCCGGATTAACGAGGCTCCTCTGTATATATATATATATATATATATATATATATATATATATATATATATATATATATATATATATTCTAAGAAACATTAACAGAAAGAAAGTGAAACCAACAATTTAATAAAAAAAAAACAAACAATTTATTTCGAGATGATTAAAGTGAAAGTCAAAAGACACTTACAGTAACGTGAATTAAAATCCAAATATTCCAATAATCCCAAGCGTCCTTATCACAAGTCCTAAATATAGAATGTTCTGGGTGAATGAATGCTCCGAATGAATGAATGTTCCGAGTGAATGAATATTCTGAATAAATCTTCGTAATGAACGAATGTTCCGAAAGAATGGATGTTCCGAATGAATGGGTAGTATGGAATGTCCTGATGTACCCCAATAATGTAATCCAGATCATCTTTAAGAATGTTCACAGGTATCCAAAAGTCATATATTTAAATCCAAAGGTAACGAGTACTTTAGCTAACAACAATGAATGTTCCAATAAATAATTCCTTTCGAATTATGTATACAACAGTACAGCATTACGGCATTACAAGATTTTATGATTACAGCACAACTATTATTCCAAACAATCTGATGATTCCAAAGACTGATAATTAAAAAAACATGCTTTTAATACAAGATTTTATATTGGAATGCTTATAATGCGTATATCGAGGTCTTATATACTCTTTGCAAATGCCCTATTTCACAACACGAAACGTGTCATATTACGACTCAAAATGCGATACTAAATGCGTCTTTCGAATATATATTTTCTCAAGGAATGGTAAACAACTCTGACCTTGAACTTAAATGTAGTAAAAATGTTGTTTAACCAAACTTAAAACGCGACTTAATATTTGACACAATTTTAAAGTACAGCCATAGACCAAAAGTTTAGGCACATTATAGATTCCATATACATAACACCTTCCCTCATAAAAAGAAAGAAAGATTTATGCAATAAAGATTTCTTTTACATATTAATGAAATATGTATATAATAATGTAATAATCAAAATCACATAGTAATATGTCTTATGAATGGCACTCAACTAAACTGCACAAAATAAAACAATATAGTACTTCTATATACTTGAGAGTGCTCCAGTTCTTTTACTACCATGCACCGGGAAAAAATAAAAAATAACAAATATTGACTTGGTCTTAGGTAAGAGACCGACACATACTAAATGGTTCATCAAATGAAGGAATAGACATATGAGCCTTGATCTCTTCTGATTTGGGTTTTCCCACCATATGACAAGTATGACGAGATCTACAGTAAAACATCACTTTTAAGTTTCGGCCAACAAAAATTATTCAAGATCTTGTGACAAGTCTTATTGACTCCCAAATGACCAGCAAAGTGAGTTTCATGGGCTAGACTAAGAATGTCCTGTCGATATGACTATTTGATATCTCACTGAAACAAACAGATCAATCCAATCCCTGACGATCCTCCAATTTCTGTTACGACTCTATGGTCTAAGAAAAATGTTACAGAAAGAAAGTGAAACCAACAATGTAATTAAAATCAACAAACAATATATTTCTAGACAATTAAAGTGAAAGTCAAAAGAAACTGACAGTAAAGTGAATTAAAATCCAAATATTCCAATAATCCCAAATGTCCTTATCACAAGTCCTAAATATAGAATGTTCTGGGTGAATGAATGCTCCGAATGAATGAATCTTCCTAGTGAACGAATGTTCCGAATGAATGAATGTTCCGAATGGATGGTAGTCTGGAATGTCCTGATGTACCCCAATAATGTAATCCAGATCATCTTTGAGAATGTCCACAGGTATTCAAAAATCATATATTTAAATACAAAGGTAATTTGTACTTTAGGTAACTCTAATGAATGTTCCAATAAATAATTCCTTTCGAATTATGTATACAGCAGTACAGCATTACGGCAATACAGCATTACAAGATTACAAGATTACAGCACAACTATTATTCGAAACAATCTGATGATTCCAAAGACTGATAATAAAGAACAGATGTTTTGAACACAGGATTTAAAATTGGAATGCTTATAATGCGTATATCAAGGTCTTATATACTCTTTGCAAATGGCATATTTCACAACAGGAAACGTGCCATATTACGACCCAGAATGCGATACTATATGCGTCTTTCGAAATTTTCTCAAGGAATGGTAAACAACTCTGACCTTGAACTCAAATGTAGTCAACATGTTGTTTATAAAAATGACTAAAGTACAACTTAACCAAACTTAAAGCGCGACTTAATATTTGACACAATTTTAATGTACAGTCATAGACCAAAAGTTTAGGGCACATTATAAATTCCATATAAATAACACATACATATATATGCATATACACACACATATATATATCTATATATATACACATGCATATATATATACACATATACACATACATACACACACATACACACACACACACACACATATATATATATATATATATATATATATATATATATATATATATATATATATATATGATGCAATCCTGACTGGAATCGCCCATAACTCAGAATGGAGCACAGAAAGTAGGAAATCCAAAGAAAACTATTGGATTCGCCTGCTACGAACACTCAAATCCAGGAGCTTAAACCAAGAAGACCCCAAACGGGCATTTGTCTGTCCATAGGTAATACGGAATTTACAAGTTACCAAAATCACATTTCTCTGCTATTATTTCGCTTTTGAAATCCATCGTCTTAACTACCATTTTTCTGTTTAAAAAAATTGCCAAATATAAAAAACGTACATACATTTGTTTCAAAGCGTTTCTTAAGCTATTATGTATATTATTTAGTACCAACTTAATCATGTACTTTAGAACATAACTTCTACAAGTTTTCAGAAACCGCTAGTTCAACAAAATATTAGATCCGGGTAAAAAAAATGCAATCCGCTAGTTCAAAAAAATATTAGAACTGGGTTTGAAAAAATGTAATTGGACAATTGGAGATGGCGCAAAAATCTCATAGTTGTCATAATTACGTCATCTATTGGAGTCCTTTGTTCCAACTATTTCCACCTTACTAGCGCTGTATCAGGATGCAACTTTAAAAGTAGCAATTTTATTCATTATTTCATTGTATCGTCTATGTAAATACCTACAGTAAACATCGTGTATATTCTGTACAGTAATTACCTGTGTAATTAACGCTAATTACGTTTTGTGTTTTGTTCTAGCTTCGTTTCTTTTGTAGCTTAGCTTTCTGCCCTTGAAAAAGTAATCGATATTTTCTGGAAGCGCTTGGGCTGGTTTAACACCAGTTTTGCACTTTTGTTTGTCAGTTTTACTTCCATGTGTATTATTTTCCTGACTAACGATATATTTCTTGATCGAGTACTTTTGGAAAGACTGTTATTTGTAGTGTGATTTGTAGCGTGTGTGTACATATATATATATATATATATATATATATATATATATATATATATATATATATATATATATATATATATATATATATATCTTCAGCTTCAAATGATACAATATTTAATTGAGTCCCTTAGGTATCTTATTTTGATAATTTAAAGAACTTGTTTCATTAAAAGTTTTAAGAATGTATTCTGGAATTGTTTCTTTACATATCTTTCATTTATTTATTTATTCCCACAACGGATAGAACTCAGCAGAACCTCAAACCAACAATTGTCTATAGCCCTCTCATCATAAGTTACTTCCGTTACTTTACAAAAAAGGCAACCTGGCATTCGGAATATCCTCGTCACCTTCCGATAAGAGTCTTTTTTCTAGTATGCGAAGTGACAGGCCGAGGACGTACTTATTGGGCAAGTTGGTACAGTATTTTTGCATTTTTTGAAATGGCAGCCATATTTTACGGTAGATCAGCAAAGATTATTTGAAAGATATTGCAATATTTAAAACTTCAATCTGTACTGAAGTGAATGTAAAATCTCCTTGCACATGAAAGAAGTAAGAGCAGGGAGGTCGCCACATACTCGTGAGAATATACCATATATGGCAGGTAGTCGGTAGCTTGCCCTTTGCGACAGGAGGTGTGCTGGTGTTTACATCCAGGTGTGAAAATTAGCATTTCGCCAGACGCCGACACAGTTCTTCTAAAATCAGACTGATTCGATTCCCTGTTTAATGATGTATCCACCCCGATAAAGTCGACTTGCAAAACAACTTTAACGCTGTTGCTGACACTGTCGCCGCAGCAATACCTATGGCTCACCATTCATATTTGACACATTTCTAAACTGTAAACATGATGACACATTTTTTTTCGTACTGGAAATACCTTGCAGACCTCTCTCTCTCTCTCTCTCAATACTAGCAAAGATAAATCTTGGGGATAATTAATTTCATTTCAGATAATGATTCATTACAATAAATAATGTTCACATTCGTTATAACAAAAACAAAACAAAAAGGACCGGTGAGAAGACAGCCAACTTTGCCTACAAGTACAAATACAGTTTCAAAAGTAGCTCTAACCTTTCTAAGCTTGTGTTCATATGGAAATCTGTTCTAATTTATCAATTTTTAAAAATAATTCTAAGACTGATCGCTAAAAAACAAAGAATATTTCTTCAAGTTCGACCAAAATTTTAACAATAGTTTCGAAGATAAATTAGTTTAAAATTATAAGATATTTCATATATTTGAGTCCAGTTCGTCGACGCAGGGATGAGAAACGAACTTCAAATTACGCAACATTACGTTCATACTTACACCAATCCAAGGAAAATAACCTCCCTTCCCAGAACTTTTGTGGGCACTGAGATATTGAGCTGCTAAATAAGGTTGACTGACATTGATGGAACTACCAATAAGGTTGTCTGACATGATGGAACTACCAATATTTGGGACAGTTGACTTTGACCTACATTTAGAGTAGCCAAACAGTATCATTCAGGATGCAAATACAATTTACCACGATTTAAATGAACTTGAGAACTTCAGAATTTTCTGATACTATGACTAAAGGTTTTCGAATTCCAAAATTCTTTTCTTCCTTCTCACTACAAATTGTATTATGAAATAACCTCTAAAATGATGAAAATTTGGACTTTGCCTAATGAACAAATTACTTTGACCGTAATTAATTAGTTGTTTACTTCTGTGAACAAACTTGATAAATTTGCTGGGGTTGGCGTCAGTAGAAGGTACAAAAAAGGAACACAATTTGTTTGATTTACCTGGTTTTTGTAAAGATTTCTCCAACAGATTACTACTGAAGATGAGTCTCAATTTTCTTGGCAGATGGAATAACCAATATCGAGATCAATGAAGCATGGCTTAAAGTCCAATTTGTTTCTTATTTCTAAGGATAAGTGTATCAAGTTTCTTGCTAGTACAGGCAAAAATATCATAAATTTCGGCTTTACAATAATTTCAAATTGTCACAGGAGTGTTAACATCCACTGCGATTTATGTCTTACCTTTGTCACAGGAGTGTTAACATCCACTGTGATTTATGTGTTACCTTTTGTTGAATAGTGTAGTACTCCTAACTTTCAAACAAATGCATAATGAATCGATTATGATAAAAAGGTGACATTGACTTACTTTTTGATGGTCTTATTACATATCACGATTCATTCACATATAATAATATTCCAGGACAACACAAACATAAGTGCGTGATATTGATCAAATTCAAAAGTCTTTAGAGCCTGAAAAGTATGTCTCAGTGACCATCTTTCGCTATATTGTGATAACCCAGTCTATCATCTTTCGTTATATTGTCATAACCCAGTCTATCATCTTTCGCTATATTGTCATAACCCAGTCTATCATCTTTCGCTATATTGTCATAACCCAGTCTATCATCTTTCCCTATATTGTCATAACCCAGTCTATCTATCTAATCATATGGCATTAAAATAATAATAATAATAATAATAAAAAAATTGTCGTTTCGTGTGTAATGGTTAAGATAATTGTAAAAAAAACAACTGATAACGAACAGTGCAAACTAGTTTGTTAAACTAATCTAAGCGCTTTCGACTCTCATTGAATCTTTGGCAAACGCAATTACAAAACAGAGAAAAGCAAGACAAACAATAAACACAAAATAAAATGTAGAATTAACAAAACTTTACACAATTTAGGAGTTAATAGAAGTATTATCTCAAAATTATGGATATTGCGCCTTATTGATTTAAACTCCGATAATATCTGATTTTTTTAGATCCATAATCGTGTAAAATTTTGTAGAGACGATATCGCCTATTCTAGACAACATTATTGTTTTGCACTGTTCGTTGTACGCTGTACGCTTTTACTCTCTCGCGCAGTTTTTATATATATATATATATATATATATATATATATATATATATATATATATATATATATATATATATGTGTGTGTGTGTGTGTGTGTGTGTGTGTGTGTGTGTGTGATACAGAAGCAACCACATCATGTACAATTGTCAAAATGTGGTTCCTTTAAGCTGCATTTATACGAGTCACTATGAGATTTGCGAATAATTTAAAATAATGGTTGAAGAAAACCCGTATAATCATGGCAGTGCCGTCATTGCCCCTAAGCAAAAAGATACGTCTTTTCTGACAGTACCTCCTTGATATGAAACCCTCGTTAGAATTAGTAAGTTTCAAATAAATGAACACATGCACAGCCACCCACTGCTCTGGCTCCCCCGTACAATATTGCCATTAAATGGTCAATATTGTTTTAGAGATTGATCATTTAATTTTTGCCCTTGGAGGAGGTGGCTGGGGATGGGTGGGAGCTGTGATTTTTGGAGAAAAGAAAATCCTGCTTTTAATAGCTTGAAAAAACTTCTTGCTCTGATTTATGGCAACAAAAAATATTATATCCATTATATTAGTTAATATTTTTAACAAATATCTTGAGGTCAAATAAGAAGAAAAAAATCCATGCTCGAAAGAAAATCCCAGCTCCCCTCCACCACCCCCAATGAAAATTAAATGGTTAATCCCTTAGTTTGAAAATCAACCGTCTTCACGCCAATATCAACTTTATTTGAATTATGCAATAACACGTCATGATGTCAGTAATAACGTCATAACATTATTTAAAGCAAAAGCGTCATGTCCGAGGCATCCAAGTACACTTTATTAAACTAATTTCATGATCATTTTTGCCAGGTTTTAAACAAATACAATCAGATGTATTCCTCACATGATAAACAGAATCTTGCATTTGTGATAATTTCAAATTAAATTTATGAAACTCGTTGAATAACTTCGTTTTCTTCCATTCGAAGGCTCTCAAAAGTAAGAAATTATTCAAATCAAAAAATAAATTCGTTTCAAATGAACAAACATGTTAAATCTTCTACGTGTTCCTATATAGCCAAACACTCCATGATATGGTGGACTCTTTTTGAGATAACAAATACTCAGGCAGACATAGACTCCAAACACAGAGAAAAAAATGAACAATAGAATGGACAAATTGATTGAAAAACTAATAGGTAGGTTGGTTTGTTGGATGGATGGTTGGTTGGTTGAAAAATTAATCTACATACACACTATCATGCAAATATAGCACACACATCTTCAAGCTATCAAACTCAATAAAACAATCAGTCTAATTTTCGTGTACAAAATTTTTTATTACACATATAGATAATCTATTTCTGCACACAAAATTGTCAAGAATAAAAATGTCGTACAACATAGGCTGATGATAGCTTTATGGACATGTACTCAGGTAAGTTTTCTTATCTCCTACTGCAAACTCTTCACTCAAATAATGTACACAATACTTGTAAAATATATATAAAGCCCAGGTGGAAAATATTCATTTGAACTGAATTAAATAATCTGTGAACCAAATATTTAGTTTCATCCAACGCTTGTCACATGACAAGTTCTGATCGGGTGATACTATAATTGTTTTACGCTTGAGGGCAGCCTTCAATCTTGAGATATTACAATTTATATATATATGTTTGCAAAGGTCATGAAAAAGTGAAAGACAAACAGGGAGATATAGAACAAAAAGATGAGATAGAGATCCTTTCTTCAACTTTCTCACTAGTGATACCATGAGTGCATTGTTCAGATAATGATGCAAACATTTACACATGATACACATTTTACAAGAAATGTATCGATCCATCACATTTTTACAGTTCTTTTGAGTCCACAATTACACACTCTTATATTTTATACGGAAAAGACGAAATTTTATCTTTCAAGATACTAAAGTAAACGATTTCATTTGTCAAATATGTCATCAAAGTCACTAGTAAAATCAACTCCAAGATCATCAGACTCATCAAAGTGGTCAAAGTTGTCAAGGACATCATCATTTATTCTCCAATAGCCTCCCGTGCCAGTGGAAGAGTACCCATATGAAACCATGCCACCGATTCCTTGATTTCCAGAGGTCGAATGACCAATCCCTGTACCTTGCTTCATCGCCATATAAGCTCCTAAATTTCCGACACTAGCCCCAAAACTTGTTCCTAATCCAGCAGATCCAATCTTGCCTCTGAACCCATTCCTATTACCGTCTGATGAAAATGACATACCGTAGGAAGGTATTTGAGCGCCACCTGGCATTCCTGCCGCCATTTTGTTCATTCTTCCATAACCCGAGCCCATTCCGTTTCCAAGCCTGTTTTGGAAGCTATTGATGCCGCCTCCGAGCCCGGTCATCTTAGGCATCATGTTTCCATATCCGCCTGGTAAAACTGAAGTCCCGAAGGGAGCCCCTTGAGGTCCGCCTAACATTCCTCCAGTCATCTTGTTCGTTCCTCCTTCTATTCCAAACCCGTTCTGGACACGGTTGATGCCAAGACCGAGGCCATTTCCACCACCTAACGAGCCCATTCCAATTCCAAGCCCGCTCTGCACACGGTTGATACCAAGACCGAGACCATTTCCACCACCTATGATTGCACCTTGACTAATGCCATTTAAGCTTTTACCCCCCATTCCTCCCAACCACATTGGCGTCCTCATTAATGGCAGTATTTTTACATTCTTTATCACTACCGGAAAGCGGTTGTTGTTGAGGTTCATCATGTTTCTCAGAATCCCTCCGTTAATACTCTGAGAGTTGTACTGGTTGCCGCGGCCGTAAATGTAGGTGGTTGCAGTTGCTATAGTTACTGTAGTATACAGCAAGATTAAAATGACAACATCGCTTCCAGATCTCATTCCTGTGTTGTGGTGGATTCCTGAAGTTAATAAGATATTTCACTTTTGAAAGTTGCAATTCATACAGGTGAAAAATTAGATTGTTCACTTAAATTATCTGGGTATAATCTACAAAGTTTTGTTAATAGGTTTCTTCCACCAGAATAAAACGTGGTTGTTTTAAAAGAAATTTATATTTTGCTTTCCATTTCATAATCTGCCTATATTAGGATTTTTGTACCATTGTGTTTCCTTTATTTTACAGCCACAATTATTTTACAGCTCGGATTAGAATAATACATGTCATACAATGAAATAATTTTCTTACGGATTGGAGTGTGTAAAAAGTGTCAATTATAAAGATAAAGCAGCTATTAAGATCTCTGTAACTCCTTCCAATATATCCGAGTTAGTATATATATATATATACGAATGAATAATATTATCATACAGGTTAGAGAATGTTAATTAGTACTCTACGGAGATTCGAACCCGGATCCGCCTTGCCTGTAAACACCAACCCCTATACCATATCGATCATGCACACATCACCCAAAAATGATGCTACGAAGAAGGTGGTATAGGCATTTGTGCGTAGCAGACACACCCGCATGTCGACCTATTAATTAATTTTCATCCAAGTACACAGTCCATCTTGATTCCTACTTCAGAAATCAAGGTATATAGAAGTTATTATAGAGAATTACAAATATACACCAAACAGAGCGGAACGTGCTAGCATTATATTGTTACGGTGGGGTGGGGTTGAATAGACTAAGCCACATGGCATAGTCTGTCATCTAGCTTGTTCGCGTTTCAAACCAAACTATAGTTTCTTTACTAACACGGCGGCCATAGTTGTGTCTATTTGTTTTCAAACAACAGGAGTGATGTAGTTCGTCGTCTTCAGTGGACTCTCAATGATTTGTGAATATCCGTAACTTTGAGAGTTACATCCCTTTTAATATATGTACATAAGAGTACCACCGCTTTACTTTTTTTATTCCGTACAATTCTTTTGAGATAAATTAAAACTAGGCATTGCAAATATTGACTGCAAACGACACGTGTTTGTCTTTTATGGGATCTCACCCTTTCACTGAAAAAGGACTTTTCCAGGAACCGAAAAATGACAGTGAGCAGGCTCGCTGTTTGCATTGAAAACTCCCGTTTGCCTTGAAACGCGACAGTGTTGGGAACCCCCTGGCTACAGTTAGGTTATAATGATAAATTAATTAATTAAATCATTAAGTTTTTGAACATTTTTCATATCCATGATGCTTTTCCTTTTCTAAAGTCGCTGGGGGATTGGGGGTTGGCGAATACTACAACTCCATTACAAATCAGAAGCTTCTTAGATGCGTATATGATGAACTGTTGAATGCTTGCAAATCCTTTGAAACGAATGTTACTATTTTGCCAATGTATGATATTTATGAATCATTTCTTAGCAAGAAATATGTAGCACGTTAG